>JAANYP010005742.1:0-30327 GCA_020465985.1 Centrapalus pauciflorus | reverse complement strand
TCAGGGATACCATCAAAGCTTGGGTATTATGTCGTTGACTGTTTTGACCCAGAAACTTCTACAATTCGTCTTCCAAATGGATCAATCGAAGTTACTAAAGATAGGATTCAAGAGGCACTTGGTATACTGAATGGTGGAGTTGAGATTAAAGCTGTTGCTAGGACTGACATTGATGATCCAGTTACATCAATGTGGAGAAACCAATTTGAAATCCATAATGTACGCCCATATGATGTCGTTGGTGCAATTGAAAGATCAAATGATTGTGACCGGCTCTTTGATCTTAATTTTCTGGTACTTTTTACCACAATCATGGCACAGGGGACAAAAATGGGAACATGCAACCAGCGTATACTGCCTTTTTTCATTGAAGGTATTATTTACTTTACTTTTATTAAATCAATCTTATATGAAATGTTGAATGATCATTGTTATGTACGATAAAAAAAGTTATACCTGACATGATATACTACATTTTTTCAATGAAGGTACTGATATAAAGGGATTGGCTTGGTGTGGTTATGTACATGATTGTCTGAAATCCTGCAAAAAGGGTTGGCCTGGATTAAAACCTGATTTCAACGGCCCCCTAACACTGTTGACGGTAAATATAAATACAAACTACTTCATATCCATTATGTAAACATGATGATGATATATATAATGCTTATATATATTTTTTATATTTTTATGAAGTTGTTATATGTTGATTATGTGGAATCCAATGGAATTATCGACCGGAGGAGAAGGCCACTGATCCAGTCATGGACTTTTAATGATTTGAAAAACAGAGAGACCTTAGAGATTAAAACTGGTGGTTTCGGGTTGGGTCAAATAAACAACAACTATGAAAGACCAGAGGAAGTTGAGGATGGTTCAAACATTGAACAGAGAGCTGAGAACATTCAAGGAGATACTGATCATTCAAAGACAACCATGGGTGATGATGATCTGTTAACCCATGCAGAAAAAAAGTATCAAAAGCTTGTTGAAGACAAGACAATTCTTGAAAAATTGATGTCTGATATTGCTGATACTTATGCTGATGACATGAGATTCAAAGATTTGATCATCAAGGTAGATTCACTGTTTGGCACAAAAGTTAACACACCATTGAATGAGACATCCCAGAATGATACACAGTTTTGGAATTCTCCAACTGTTATTCAAGAATTGGAAAGTACAATTTTAAAAGATAAGAAAGCCAACCAAGTTACCGAAGGTATCAGTCCACCAACTTATAGTTTGGGATTGACTCAAGACTTCCTTGAAGCAGAAAAGTTGGTTCAGAGTGTTGTTAAAGATGTACAAGATGAACAGGGAGCAGATACACAGCATGCGGATGACACAAATCTGGAAACTCCAACGGATCCAAAAAAGAATGAAAAGGATGATGGAGACAACACAACCATGCAATCTGTAATTGTTGGTAAGCCTCAACCAACAGAAGGTGAATCTCAGCCAACCGAAGGTAAATATAAATATGTGATTACAATGTTAGACTAATATGCTATGTTGAATACTCATTTTATAACTGACATGCTATATATCATTATACACTGAAGATAAAGATGCAAAGGAAGTTGGTGATGACACAGGGATGACTACAATAGTTCGATCAGAAGATGGAAAGGTTGCAAAAGTACTGTTGTATGACAAAATAGAAATACCAAACTCAACATGGATGAAAGCTGTGGAAAAAAGAAAGCGTGTTGTCAAGCCGTCAGCTGCTCTGAGATCTCCATATCGTACTAGAGAAGTGGATATGCATACTAGGATTGAACCTGTTGAGACATGCATCAGTGATTACATTTATTGCTTTGTTGGCACAGACCCTGAGTAAGTAGCTTTTAAATTTAATAGTATGTTTATATAATATTATACTGAGTTTTTTTTGATACTTTGAATGTTATTATATTGCATCATAATATAATAATTTCTCTTTCATATGTCGAATAATATATTATTTCATTAGGGAAAACGTTTTTATGAAAGGACCAAATGAGTATTGTCCGAGGGTCCACCTTGAAAGTTTGATTCATACGTCTTGGATATATTACGGAGTTATTGACCTTTGGGCAATGGTATTGAATCATGCTGAAAAAGATAGAAAATCCAAGGATTTACCATATCGGTTATTCATGAACACAAACACCCTTGTAAGTTTGTACATTGATTATATTATACTATCATAAATGTTGTTTAAACAATTCTAACATTTTACATTTTATGTTTTCAAAAAGGCTGAGCAAATGATTTCTGATGGAGTGGATGATAAACTATCTGCAATGTTCAGCTCAAGTATGTATGATGTTATGAAGCAAACAAGGTCTGGAATGGGATTTCATGATATTGATATGGTGAGTCCCACTTTGAAACAACAATCTTATTACCAATCAATTGTTTTGTATAATCATTTACACAACTCCAGTGTATACAAATATCATAAATACTGTCTATAAAATTACTTTTATTAAATTAGTGATATATGATATGTTGAATGCTCGAGTTATATCTGACATGACATATAGAATAGTAAATTTACTTTTATTTAGAATATATGATATACTGAATGCTCATGTTATATCAATTAAGTTCATTGAATTGTTGTGATTGTTTAGGTTTTTTTCCCAATGATAAGATCGCAGCATTTTTACTTGATGGTGTTTAACTTGAAGAAGGCTAGCTTTGACGTTATCGATAACAGTGGACATGATATTCCATTTGAAAACAAGTATTCAGTGATTCCAGAACGCTTGGTACGTATTAAAAAAATGAGAATACTATATATATCTTATTGTTTTCCATTGATAACAGTGGTCTTTATACTTACTTATATTTGACATTGTTCTCTTTAAATACCAGCAAGACTTCTTTGTTGACTTCCTTAAATCAATAAACCACAAGAAGGCAGATGCAATAAGGAAGGTTAAGCCAAAGCGGTTGATGTTGAAGTGGAAGATGAAAACAAACAGTGTTGACTGTGGTGTCTTTATGATGAGACACATGGAAACATACAATGGAAACGGGGCGAAGAATTGGGACTGTGGATTGGACAGGGAGTCGGACTTTCAAAGAGTTCAACTGAAGCGTTTAAGATCAAAGTACTTGACAAAGATTCTACTTTCAGACTTGAACTTGATGAGAGATCAATTGTTGGAAAATGCTGAATACTTTGAAATACTGACAAAAGATATCATTCAAGATCTGAAAGCAGAATCCGTTGCTGAATCTGATAAACGTCTTGCTGTATTAGACTGATTCTGATAGAATATCTCTTGTTTTTAATGGCAACTAAGATACAATTCTGGTTCTACTTTTAGACGAATGACTTTGACATGTGTTCCTTTTTGAAAAAAAACAATGTTAGTGGTATTATAATCCATGTATATTATATGATGAAGGTTCTTTCATATGGTTCTTGGAATCTGTGTTTTCTTTCCAATATTGATACATAATTTCTTTCCAAATACTATATGATGAAGGTTCCAATATTAATCGACATCAACTGGTTCAATTATTATACCTATCATTAAATCATATATATGATTTGAAACATACTTTAGATTTTTGATAGTATTTTTTCAATACCTTTGTTGTCATTTCTCACATCAGTAACTATGTATCAAATTATCTAAACAAAATCTAAAAACTATGATACATGGTCATTTGTTAACTGACATGACATGTTGAATGATCAGTTTATAACGGACATTCTATGTAACATCTCTCATCTAAATTTTGTTTAAGATGGTAGTTCAAGCTGTTGCAATGTAAACATCAAAACATTATTTGTAAATGCGTCAATACATGTTCCCTTTTTCAAAATAAAAATATGGTTGTTGCAATCCATAATTTCCTTGTTATATCATGATATGTTGAATGACCACTCTATGATATGTTGAATACTAATGTTATAACTGCAATGCTATGTATAATATCATGCATGATATGTTGAATGACCATTCTATGATATGCTGAATACTCATGTTATAACTGCAATGCTATGTATAATATCATGTATTATAAACTGTAGTAAAAAAACTTCAACATAAAATGTATCGAAACATTATTTCTAAATGAATTCCTTTTTTCAGAACAAAGAATAAAATGCAATTAAAAAATCTTAGTATAAAACCTATCTAAAAAATTATGTACTATTTTTCACAGGACAATTTCGTGAATCATGTGAACACAATTCCCCACAGCTTTTGCATCGTCTTTTTGGCTTCTTACTCTCAATAACAGATTTCTCACGAAGTCCAATCAACCTCTTTGCTGTTCCACAACCTTTGTTTCGTATTCCGCGTGGCACATGTATATTTATCTTGTCCGGTTGTTGAATTCCAAACAACATTTCAATCCCATCTTTCCTACTGATATCACGTGTGCAATCCCCATCTTCATCAACTTCAAATATTGTCTCTTTAAACTTGCTGAATATTAATTGTAGCTTCTCCGGTGAGCCTTTTAAACGCAAAACAACATTTCTTGCAAAAGACATGAAGTCATTGGAAAGTTTATTATCCTCCATAGCATTCCCAAATGTACGATACCGAACTCTATTGAAATTTGTTGCTTCTTTGCTCCAACGCTTTAAAATATACTTGCTTGGTATCTCTTCAACATCATTGACATTGAAGAAACAAAACATGTGTCGACAAACTATAACAATCCGAAAAAACATAAGACAACTGCATTCAATCTCTCCTTTATTCACATTATTAACAACCTGAAAATATAAATATATAAACAATTAACAGTATTCAGAATAATTCTATACTGAATAGTAAAAGAAGACATTATATACCGTATACTCCTTTGATGAATGTCTGCCATTGAACTTCTCTTTAATAATCGTTGTTTCAACATCATTTTTCAGCATACTTGACTTCTGAACACATAAAGAAAATGCCTTGTTAATTTCTTCCTGTACAATCCCAAATATGTTACGCGTGTACACATCATGAGCATGACGTTCAATCCTTAATGGTGTCTTCATTCTTGCACTAGAAGAATCATCATCATGATCTAAATCACACTGGACATTTCTTTGCTTATCCATAGCTCCCTCAAATCGCATCATAAAATCAAACAAAGTAGCTCTATGGTTCTTCACATTACCAAAAAATGCATTCTCACTTTCTGAAAGAGATGTCGTCCTCATTAAACCGTTCATAGGCACATCTCTGAAATATGCAGGAATACATTTATCACGCATTGCATAAATGTCATTAAACCATCTATTCTCTGCAAGATTATAATCCTCTATAAAAGAATTCCATCCCTTCTCAAAATCTTCAATGTTACAATCACGGCTCCACATCAAATTGTTAAAACTTCTTCTAAAATCCTCATTGTTGAATAGTTCTCTTGTAACCTATGAACGCATTAAATAAAAAAAGCATTAAATTGATCACTAATACATACTAGTTATCAAACATAATGATTATTCAGTATTGAATTAATGTTATATCATAAAGAAAAATGTTGTCATGATATACTGAATAACACTTGGAGAATTCCAAAACTGTGTATCATTCTCATGATATACTGAATGATCATAGTCATGTAATTATTCAGTATTGAATTAATGTTATATAATAAAGACAAATATTGTCATGATATACTGAATGATCATAGTCATGTAATTAAATACCATATACTACATTCAATATGTAATAAGACGATTATTCAATAATCAATTACCTTAATAGAAAGTTTCCTTGTAATGTGCCACATACACAAACGATGCTTTGAATCCGGCAAAACATGTTCAATGGCTTTTATCATCGAAGGATCTTGATCAGTAACAATTACAGAAGGCTTCTGACCCATACATCGTACAAACACATCCAATAACCAAGAGTATGACTCAATTGATTCATTGGCTAGCAAACCCGCACCAAATGATACACATTTCTTGTGATTGTCAATTCCAGTAAATGGAACAAAAGACATCATATACCTGATAACATTGTCAAAAATATTTAGAAAACTAAATATAAATTCAATAAAAAATAACAAAGAAACAATGACATTACTTGTTTGTTCCATATGTCGCATCAAAAGACACTATGTCACCAAACTCTTTATAATTCAACTTTGAAGTTTCATCAGCCCAAAATAATGCAAGAAGCTGACCATCATCTGCACATTTGCTCTCACATGTGAAATTTCGAACATCTTCAGACTTTTTTGTAAGACGATCAACTACCATTTGTGCATCACTCTCATCTATGAACCTATTAAGGTCTCTCTTGAAGTTCTTACAATCAGTCCTTGAGAAATTAATATATTCATATCCACCAGCAAGATCAGCCATGTACCTATGCGCTATAACAGGTCCAACATTTGACCTTGATATTCGCTGAATGAAAGCTTGATCAGCAAGACTCAAATTTCTTCTTTTTTTTAACCGAAACTTATTATCTTCAGTATACAATATATGATTGTGTCTCTCTTCAAATACATACAACTCATAATGACCCATAGATCCAGCAACTAATCTAAATTTGGCTCCAGCGATACATTCTGATTTTATCACCTTTGACTTACGCATTATACCAGAATTAGAACAACCTTTGCCTGTATCGTAACTAACCTTCGATGCCTTCCCTTCTTTATTACATAACACATACTTCAATGAAACAAATCCTAGTGCATTCTTCTTTGTTGTTGATTTTTTCACATTGAATCCTGCAATTTCTGCATATATCTCATAAAACTTGATTGCATCATCCAATGAAAAAAATATGCTTTTGACTTTTGGTTTCGTATATTCTGGTACATTTGGTGTCCAATATCTAGTTCCATCTGTTGAAATAGATTCTATGAACTCTTCTTCATCAGCATCCTCAATATTCACATTTACTACAATAGATAAAAGATAAATAGCAGTAACAATGTTACTAGGATAATAACAAAAAAAAAAACAAGGAAATTAAATATCGCATCATACTGATATCACTATCAATTCGACATTACATATGAAACTAATTAATATTCTGATATGTTTTATATAATCAGAATATCATCATCATACATAGCATGACACTTATAAACTGTCCATTCAGCATATCATACCAGTCTATATCTTCAATTAATGTTTCAAACTTTAATGTTTTCAGTGTATTCATGTGATCAATGAGAACACAGCATCGGACAAAGCATTTACAAATGTATAAAAAAACACATTCAATATCGAATGATAGTGATATTACTACCATGCAACATCGCATATTAAGCTAGTTAGGATGTAAACTATTAACGATTAAACGTTGATCATTAAAATAAAATTCAGATACAACTAACATGAAGTATATAATATTCTATGTATGCTGTTATACATGTATACGTTGAAAACATAACAGTGTCTTAAACATCGAAATTAATAAATTTGTCGCTAAAAGAAATAAAAACAACGAACAAATAAACAACCTTGAAACATCATACGATTAGTTAATCAAAATAATCTAATGATAATCATCATCAAAACTAAAGCTTACCGCAACATTCCTTTTCATCCATAGAATGTAAAAAAATCGAATCAATCGTGTTCTTCACCTCTGTTTCACCTTTTTTCTGCTGAAGATCCATCACTATCATCGATCGTGTTCTGCAACTCTGCTTCACCTTTTTTCTGTTGATGATCCATCGCTATCGATTGTTTACCTTTGTATAAGCGTGTATTTGATTTTCCTTTCCAAAATCACAGAGAATACTTGCCAAAACAATGAAAGTCAACAAGAATGCTTCCGAGGCGTATCAGCGTGTATTTCCTTTTCCTTTCCAAAATTACGATTATACCCTTATTAACTTAAAAGATCCGGCTAATAAATCAAGGGCTGAGATCGGTTCTATGGTTCTACACTAATTTAAGGTTCTGCAATGATCCCATCTATATATGTATATATATATATATATATATATATATATATATATATATATATATATATATATATATATATATATATATATATATATATATATATATATATATATGAAAACTATGAAAATTAAATTAAATTATAAAAAGAAAGTAACGTTTTGGTCCCTGAAAGTATGATATGTACAAAAATGGTCCCTGAAATTCAAAAGGACGAAAATGCCCCTGAAACTAACGGCTCAAGTTAACCGCCGTTAGTTTCAGGGACCAAAATGTTACAACTTTTCGATTTTAGGGACTAGTGGTGTAATAAAATTCTTTCAGAGACCAAAACCGTAATTTCATTTAAACCACAGGGACCATTTATGTAATTTAGTCTTTAATATATTTACGATAAAACAATGAAAAAAACTCAATTCATAGTAAATACAATGGAACTTCCACATTACGATATTTAATGTCGAAAGATCTTTCTACCTTTTGTTTTCTATTTTGGAAAGTTTTAGCAGTTTGTAGTTTCCTATTAAAATCATACGAATATGCATTGATTCATATTCACTCTGTTATGAGTCAAAACCAAACAATTGGATTAACCGTCTATCTTCATGGATCATCATTATTGATTAATGTTTAGTGGTTCAATTACACTTTGCTTAATTTTTAATATAGTTAATAGCTTTCAACATTCAATCACTTGATTGTTTTAAAATTTGTTAGATGTAGAAAATCATTTGTGACCTTTATTCTCATGCATAAACGACATTATCTAACTCTTTTTTATAATATACATAACTAGTCTGTTACTCATGTATCACATGAGTTAGATTTTTAAAAATAATTTTATATTCTAACTCATAAAATTATTTATTTTATTTCAAAGATTAAACATAAAAATTTATTCTATCTGTATTTTTTTTAGTTTTTAGTTTCTTGATATTTAAAAAACGTTAAAATGTATTACAAAAGATATTATTGAATTATTTTAGATAAAACGAATAATAAGGTTTACATATTAATTTTAATTTAATTAATTAAATGACATGTGTTATCAAAACAAAGGTTATCTTGTTTTTCAAAAAAAGATGAAAAAATCAATAAATTGAAGCTTTAAAGGAGCAAGAACTATTTTCTTTTATTATAAGATGTAGATATAGATATAAATATATAAGTAGATATAGATATAGATGTTCGTATTATATTTTTAATTTTTTTCATTGTTTAAGGTTTTGAAAATGATAATAATTCCTTATATTTTTATAAGTTTGAAAAGAAATTTTTTTTCCGAGTATGAAAAAAAGATTATTATTTTATTATATTTTTATATTTTCTAAATTATAAAATTATTTATTTTATTTCAATGATTATACATAAAAATTTATTCTATTATCAGTATTTTTAAATTTTAGTTTTTGATATTTAGAAAAGTTAATGCTATACAAAAGATATTTTTAAATTATTTTAGGTAAAAAGAATAATATGGAATATTTATTAATTTTAATTTAATTAATTAAATGACATCTGTTACCACCAAAATAAGAGTTATCTTATTTTAGAAAAAAAAAAGTGGGAAAATTAATAAATTGGAGCTCTAACGAAGCGTCATGTGACAATAACCATTTTCTTTTATTAGAAGATATAGATATAGATATATATTATAAATGTTTTTATCAACTTGGTCCATTTTTCCTGACGAATATTATTATATTAATACATATTTTTTTTGTAAGGGTTAAGTATCATTTTGACCATCTAACTTTCAGATTTGTCTCATTTGGCCACTAAACTATTTTTTGTCCTGAGTTAACCACTAAACTTTTGTTTAATGTTCTATTTTGGAAAAAATAAATAAAACTAATGGCTTGATCGATACAAAATATGATAGTTTAGTGGCCAAACCAAATCGGAACATATTTCAGTGGCCAAATCGGGACATTATTTAGTGGCTAATTCAGTAAAAAGATAGTTTAGTGGCTAAATATGTATACAAAAAATTGATTAGTAGCTAAATCGAGTAAAAAAGAAGTATAATGGCTAAATCAAAAAATCTAAAAGTTAGATGGTTAAAATGACACGTAACCCCTTTTTTGTAAATTTATAACATACGTATACCCTACAAAGCACAAACAAATAAGCATTGATCCATGAGTTGTAATTCCCATATAGAAGCATGCATTCAACATTTAACATATAATCACCAATATTATCAAGAACATGAAGAACACAATATTATAATAATAAGAACATTCAGAGGATTAGAATAACCTCAATGCTTGCAATCTTACATACGTACAAAGCTACTGGAAAATGTTACATAGAAAACCCTAAATGCAACTATATATAAGCAAAACCTGGATTCAAATACTATCCATAACCCATGGGTTGACCTTTTAGGTCTTTTAACCCATTTACACTAAACTTTGAATTCTTACACTTTAGCCACAAATCAAACTATTGTCTATTACATTTTAAACCCTGAAACTATCACAACTATGAATCTAACATTCTCCCCCTTTGTGATTAGCTTTTAGATTGCGGCTTCAAGTTCGTCACCAGCTTCCTCTGATCGAAGTATTGATCAAGGCGTATGATTGTCATTCTGTACTCTAATTTATCTCGAACTTATTGTTGAAAGTCTCTAACAAGTTTTAATACCGCTTTAAGTTCCCATTGCCTTGTGCCTAGCTTGAGTGCTTCTTTCATATTCTCGATCCTTATCATCAGCATCTTATGCACCATGTACAGAGTGCCATTGCAATATTTCTCGAGTTCGTCTCTCCTCATGAATGATTTCTTTCGTTGAGAGTTCAGATAGACCACTCCGACCGTTGGTGAAACAGTTCCTTTTGAAACAGGTAGTCGTTCGAGGCCTGGAGTGTCTTGATTTGGAGCAAGCAGATTTACTTTTCTTTGTCTTGCTTCTAGCGCCATTTGGAAGTCAAATATTTGCGATAATGAGAGATTTCAGTGAAGAAACTTGACAATGCTTCTTTGTGCGTTTTAAGGAATTGGATCCATACTTTTGTTATGCAGCAGGTGTAGATATAAGAATTCAAGATCCTGCAAAAACAAGTTAGGAAAGTCTACTTCTGAAAATTCCAAAAAAGTTTTATCTTCTCGTTTCACTTCAAAGATTAGATAGAATATACTCAAGAACTTGTCGAACTTGATCTTAATAACTTTCATTATTGGTGACCTGCTCCTTACTGACTCCTTACTTTTTCTCAAGGATCCAACAATGGTCATACACGGATCTATCTCTTTGTTCCATGCCTTCTACAGACCAGATAAGATCGGCTCTGACTGTCTTTAATTCCCGCACAAACATCATTCTGTATTTTTCTTCCATGTACGGGCTCCTGACCCTCTGCTTAACCCAGTTTAGTGCTTGGGCAGTTAGTATTGCATTGTGTCGTTCCTCTCGTTTTTAGAAGAACTGGCACCTCCAGACATCCCTGCTTGCAGCCTGGTGATTTCTTTAAATACATTGGGAGTAGCAGAGGACGGAGTTGGGATGTCTGAGCGCTCTTGATATGTTGGATATCTTCTGGAGGATTCAGCATGCTCGAAGAACTGATCATGAATCATTGGGATCTTTATTGGACTGGTGGAGCCTTGATGAACAGATTGAGCTGGAGCTGGAGCTGGAGCTGGAACTGGAACTGGAGATGGAACTGGTGGTACCAGATCATTAGAAGGAATTTAAAATTCAAACTCTTGAGGATCAACACCTTATTCACCGGCATACTCTATGCGCAACGATTCCTTTAACTGATCTTCCCTTGCTTCCTGTTCCTCTTCATCGGAGTCTATGATGATTACTTCAGTTGGATCGAACATTCTCAGAGGAACAACAGTAAGGATCTCTTCTTCTTCATCAAATACAGTGAAGTCCTTACACTGTGTTCTTAAAACTTTTTTAATGGCGGAAAAGAATGGAAACAAAAGGAAATAAAAAAAAGTGAAATTAGTTGTGTTCTTTTTGATTTTTCAGGATGGAATGGAAATGAAAAGGAATGATATTATAGTGTCTTTTTTGCTCTAAAACTTTTCTCCCAAAAATGGGGAGAAACCAAGGGAAAAAAATATTTATTTTCTTTCATTTAGCTTCCTCTCCTTTGTTTTCTTTCAACCCTTCGAGAACACAACATTAGGGTCTTCCCAGATGGTGAGAGCTAGTTGAGCTCCTGAGTCTGTTTCCTTAAGAGACTCAGCCAGAAGCTCGGCTTCTGACTCGTGTGGCGCAGATGGGCGAGAAGGAGCTGATGGTCTTGGACTCGATGGAGTGGATTCCTCAAATATCATCGGGGCTTTACCAGTTGCCTTTGCTCTTTTCTCCCCTTCATGTTGATCATGATCATCATGCTTTATTTTTGTGCCAACAACATGGCAGGATACGACTATTACTTTCAGTTGCTCGCCCATTTGAACCAGAGGATGTTGTTGACTTGATGACCCGGAAGCTTCATTATTCATAATTTTCAAGGATCAAGACGTTGCTTGATGATAGATTGGATGATGCTTTGAGTAGAGAATGGAAAGTTTGCTTTGCATCATCAAGGGATGGAACGGAAAGGATAGCTGGTTGCTGAGTCATAAAGGTGTACATGTCACTTAGTTGTTGTGACATGAGTGCCTTGATCAGCGAACTCAGCTTTGGACACGGAGTCCTGTTGTAACTCGGTGCCGCTTAGGCGTTCCGTTTGCATCTCTGGAGACTATGTAGAGGTCTCTTGATGGCCTGTGTTCATAGCTCGCGAGGATGTAGCCATGACAACATTTCCACTCATCATTGTCGGTGCACTTTCAGTGTGCACGACTCTGAGTGTTCCGGCAACGTCACTCAGACGTTGCTTATGAATCGACTCGAGTGTACTAGCCAAAGATTTGTCAATATCAACGGGCTCTAGACTCAATTATGTACAAAACTAAGTCGGTGACAGGGGATCTTGTTTACGTTGTTCAATATCTACGAACTCCAAATGAGTTGCAGGTAGTGTATGCGTTTGGTCCTCGTGTGAAGTTGAAACACCGGCTTGTTGGGAAGCTGGTGAGTGGCTGAGTGGGGTTTGTGCTTGCGTCACTGGGCTGGTGACGACTTCTTCAATACCGGCACCCAACAAATGGACGCCCGTAGCAGATGTGGATGTCTGACTTATAGGTGGCTGGAAGCTCTCTGCTATTATCCTAACTCCCCCTCGACTCTTAATAATCTCTCGCAAGGTTGTGAGAGAACGAGTTGGATTGGGAGAAAGGGGAGTGACATCATCATCGTCATCTACATCTTCATCATGTGGAGACGGAGGAGAGGGAATTCTTAGAGGAGAAAGTTGGACTGTGTGCGTCTCCTCACTCTCGCGGTCTCCTTCCTTGGAATCTCATGCTGTCTACCCTCGACACCTCTCTCATCAATATTTTCCTACTCAACTCCCCCTAAACCTAGTAGCTTAGGTTAAGCTCCTTGGGCAGGCTCAGCCGGTGCTGGCTAGGCCATTGGAGCATTTCTTTCTCTAAAATTCCTAATTGCCTGAGATTCTTGATTGACATAGGTGAGTAGCTCTTCTGGTAACGGTCTGACAAGAATCCCGGGAGGGGTGATTGGATCATTAAAACACTTGATTTGGAAATCCCGGACTCCCATTTCGTGATCTCAACGTCTAATATCCGGGATCTTGGACATGGAATGAGAGATGATCATTTGCAAGAATCGCTAAGCTGGGACAAATTTTCTAGCCCAACGAGTCCTTTTGCTTGAATAACTTCTATCAGCTCGGTCCATAGCATCCAGGCATAATTGTGGTGGCGATAATAGTCTATGATGAGGAAAATGCGGAGGATTCTGAGACTTGCGCGGTCAGTACCAGTGGCTTTGACAGTTAAGCAGCGATCGAGGATTAAGTACATATAGTCCCATGGGCCTAAAGGCTTCCTTCGGTAGAATTGAGATGCCTTTTCAAATTGACCATCGTAACCCAGTTGTTGCATCTCTTGACAGATTTGTTCCTCAGATAACTCTTCGTCATATTCATGATGGCCTGGGAAATCTCGGCGGCGAGGAAGTTGCTGTATATGGCGAAACTTTTGGAATGGTATTTCAACTGAGTGATCCTCAATCTCACCCGAGATGTGTTCGTATTCTGGATCAGGGCGGTAGGTGAGGGTGTGCCAAAATTGTGTAGATATACTTGGGGTGGTCGGGGTCGAGGTCGGCTGGTTAGGGCATAGGATATACGGTGGCCCAACAGGATCTCTTCAACTACTCGGTTAGAGAGCCGAAGGTCTGGATCTTCTTCGGTTTTATTTAAGAAGGCAGGGTCAAGTAGGAAGTTGTTGTGTTTGATTTCAAACCACATTTGTTTTGGAAAGATTTGCTCTAAGGCTCTGGGGGTGTGCAACTGATCTCTAGGTTATTTCCTCGTCTGATTAATGGTTTGGGTCAGAGTGTTGAGGGCTAGGGTTAGGTACATTCTCTCCAGAGTGGGATTGGGATGCCATTGTACCTGTCAAATAGTTGAAAGTTAGATATGTATTTGCAGAATATTTCACTTGTTAAAAGATGTTTCATGTGTTAGGTGTTAGATAGAATGAATCTGATTTGTTAAAGGGTTTCTACAGATTAAGTCTCAGTAAGAGAATCCATCTGAAGAACCAAAGTCATCAAGACCAGTCCCAACTCAGATTAATTCAGGTGAAACAACCTATAGACAAGACTTAAACCTCTGAACAAGTGAACTTTCAAGTGAGCTCAACACTGTGGTTTCCAGACTTACAAAAAAATGTTGCCACAACTCTCGGATAGAGTGTCATCCTAGAGTTGGAACTCTCGAATAAATCTTAGGTCGAGAGTAGGGTTTAAAAATTCAAAGTATGAAATTTGGAAACACACAAAACTTGCGGGTGAATGGTTGTCCGAGAGTTGCAACTCTCGGATGAACCTTTGGCCTATAATTATCCTTAAAAAATTTTGAAAATGTTAAAAATGATGGCCAAGTATCGATCAGGGCTTTACACGAGAGTTGTAACTCTCATGTATGCCTTTGGCCGCAAGTCGGACTTGGAAAATCTTTTGGTCGCAGAGTGACTTGCGGATGAAGTATCAGCCGCGGGTTATAACTTGCGGATCATGAACGAGCGTTGGTTAACTCGCCAAAAATAACCACTAAGTACCTTAGAAGCTAGGGTAAGTAAGGATCGTCTCCACAAGGAGAGGTTAATTACACGTATTCTAGCGACTAGCGTTGCGAACTTGATTATTTGGAAGATGAATGTTTTTTCGAATGAATGTTTTTTCGAATGATTATTCTAGCGACTAGCGTTGCGAACTTTGATCCAGCCGCCTCTTGTTCCCTACGGAACAATTCATACTCTCGGAGTCGCGCATACTCCACAGCTTTTTCGAACGATTCCACTGCGCGAACAGTCACCATTTCGCGAATCTCACTTTGCAGTCCTTCCACAAAGTAGTCAGTCTTTTGTTTCTCGTCAGCAATCACTGACCCCACAAACATTGCCTTCGAGTTAAACTCGATCAGATAATCATCCACTGATAGCTCTCCTTGCTGAAATGTCAGGAAGTCTCTTTTAATCTTCTGCACCGCAACAGCGGGACAGAAATGTTTGTCAGACCTGGTTTTGAATTCTTCCCAGGTCATTTTAGCCACGGCATCCAAGCCCAAAATCTCCGCTTCGGAATCCCACCACGTTAAAGCAGGACCAACAAATTGTGCAGCCGCGTACTACACCTTTTTCTCATCATTTACATCAGTGACTCTGAATAACTTCTCAATTGCCTTGATCTAGTCCGAGGCCTCCACAGTAGTTGCCCGTCCATTGAACGCTGGAGGACGACAACCAATGAAATTCTTGTACGACATTCCCCTTTTTGACTTAGAGGAGCCGTGCTTCCGTTCTTTATCTTTCTTAGGCCTCTCGGCCCTACTTCCCCTCCCAGCGCCTTCCGTATTATCGTTACTTGCTTGCTCCCTTCAACATTATTTTTCTTTCCCTGAACATTCTGGGAAGCAAGTAGTTGGGTCATTAGCTCATTCTACTGTCGATTTTGCTCCAGCATTTGAGCCATCATCTGCATCATTTGGTCCTCTCTGGACCCTCCACCAGTACGGAAACTGGATTCATTTTCATAATCTGGAGACTGATCCCTGCCTCCCCCATCATTTGAATGTTCTACCTCCTGGTGTAGAACGCGATTCGACTGGTTATCCGACATTGTCTGCAACCAACAGTTACAGGTCGGTTCAACACTTCTTTCACCCAAAGTGTGCACATGAAATTCATTTGTATGTATATGTATATAATTATATTTACGTCAAGTCATAATCTTAAAAGTCTACCCAATATTATCCCATCCTAGGCCAAAGGTCAATTGTTATTGTTATAATATTGCCGCCTAGGTGGGTCAATAACAGCATCTGAAACCATGCTCACAGTAGAGTATCGTCGACTATACTCTGTCTATGAGCTCCAGCTCTGATACCAAATTGAAACACCCATACAACTAATACGAGTATTTCGATACTATTATACGTTAATTTATACAGAGTACTTGCGGAAATACGATCAAATTAAAACTTTTGCAATTAATAATCATCAACGTGATTCCAAACACTTTGCATAAGACACAACAGAGTGTCGGAAATCACGGAGCAATGTAACTGGGGTTACAAGATTAAGTTATCAATTTAGTTACAAACGAATTAATAAACAGCAACTAATTCGCGTAAGTCCAAAAATGGAAGTCTGCTACTCCCGCCCCAATTATCCACAAAATATTGAGCTCCTATCCGAGCTCCAAACGATATCTAACAACTCGGGCCAGCCGGGCCTTTGCCCTTAACAGATCCTGAAAAGAAATAACAACTAACGGGTAAACAACAAAGTTGTTTAGTGAGATTCTAGATTAAAGTATCATGCGATATATGAATGATGCCATGCAATGCCATGAATTCGACTAACAATCTCGGAGGCAAACTAATGGCTATAAGCTACCACATTGCGGTTACCACACACAAGCTTACCGTACAATGGGTTTACAATCTACTGCTCGATTACCACAGACACAGGCTTATCGATATGCAGTTTACAGTGATGTCATACGATTACCACACACAGGCTTACCGTTTTACAGGCAATAATGGTTACCACACACAGGCTTACCATTAAGATTCCGCTAGGTTACCACACTCAGGCTTACCGTCTCGGCGGAGAGGTCAAATGAATGATCAACGACTATCAACCGAGTGATATTATGATGACAATAATATATGAGATGGCAAAGCATGAAAGTGACAACAATAATACAAAAGCAGTAACATACAATTCATGATATGCATGCAAATACGTTAATACTAGAACTCACAGTGATACACAATACGCTCTCGGCCTCAAAACCGAGTTATAATCGTTAAGGTAAGAGTGATGGACTTCACGTGACTTAACCCGTCAAAACCCCTACAAGTAGGTTCATAATATAATATTTATAAGTCTCACAGCTTATAATTTCTTAACTTTGGTCCGAATACATTAGTCTCGCAAGACTTAATTAATTTCGGCATCGACCTAAATAATCATTTTGGGTTAATTATTCTTCACAATTGGTAACATAAGTGATTATGGCAAACGATCCCAAGGACTAATTAAAATTACAATTTCTGGCCGGAACTGGGCTCAACTCGCCGAGTTCACTAGGGAACTCGTCGAGTTCCCATCCGAATTCGGATCAGCACCAGCCGGATTTCGGATCATCCGAGTTCGGGTCATGGACCATCCGAATTTCGGTCCAACTCGTCTGAAGTACGGTCCGAACTTGGTCCTAGGCACATCCGAATTTCGGACCTACACATCCGAATTTCAAGCCATCCGGATTCGGGTTAGGGACCATCCGAATTTCGGATCCCTTCCAACCGAAGCACGGTCCGAACTCGGTTCAAACCACATCCGAATTTCGGACCACCCCATCCGAATTCGGATCCCAAGTCATCCGGATCCTTTAACTTAGAAATTTTTCTTTCAAAAATCAAGGGGGAACTCGCTGAGTTCACCAGGTCTGCACTTTTTGCCCTTCGGATTTAATGCTCAAAACTACCAACATTCCTTACATTTAATACAAACGGTTTGGAATCATTCCCAAACATATATATACTTTTCTAAACTCATTTTTACATTAAGAACACTATTTCATTCCTTTTTAAATCCATGAGAGTTTATAAACTCCATTTTCGGGTTTTTGAGCTAAGACCCAACAAAATTTATAAAACTTGAATAATATGTTTACAAATGATGATTCCAACTACATTTCATTATCATACTCCAAGATCTAGAGGTTTCTCCATATTATTCATAAAAACTCATTTGGGTTTCCCATCTTCTTTATATGAAGATGAAGAGGAGAAGAAAATAAAATAGCAAGATTTATAGACAAGAGTGGTTACCTCTTGGATCTCTCAAAAACGACAAAGCTTCCAACAAAAAAGCTGATTTTTGGCTTCTTCTTCTTCTTCTTCTCTTCTCTTTTCTCTCTATTTGGAGTTTTTGAAAAAGATGAACACACACATATGTGTGTGTTTGTCTGCGTATGTATAAAGCAAAAGAGAAAGAAGGTTTCCTCCTTCTTTTCTTTCTACCCATAACTCTCACATATTAACCAACTTACCCCTAGAATTATTAGCATTTCTTTTAAAATCCTTTTTATATATTCATGACATATATTCTTAGGATTTGTACACCAACATTCATTCACATGATTATTAATTACTATTCTGAATCGTGTTCTATTACAATAATTATTAATTACCCATTATATTAAATAATCGGGTCGTTACAATTCCTCCCCTCTTAAAAGGATTCCGCCCACGGAATCAGTTTCTTTCAAACAGAGCGGGGTATTTGGCCATCATTTCAGCCTTTGTCTCCCAAGTCATCAGAGATCCACGGTGATGTTTCCAACAAACGAGCACCATCTCGATCTCCTTATTTCTTAGGTTAATTACTTTGTCACCGATAATCTTTTCCGGTTCTTCCACATAGCGCAACCGCTCATCGATTTGCACATCGTCCAAAGGAACGGTCACCGCAGGATTGATCGGACTTCTCTTCAAGTAGCTAACGTGAAAGGTGTTATGAATTCCTGCCAACTCAGCGGGCAGATCTAACTTATAAGCTTGAGCACCGACACGCTCGGTGATAGGAAACGGTCCGACATATCGAGGACTTAACTTTCCTCGCTTCCCAAATCTCATAATTCCCTTCCACGGAGATACCTTCAGCATCACGGAATCTCCCACTGCGAACTCTATATCTTTGTGACGTTTGTCGGAGTACGCTTTTTGTCTGTCTTGGGCCGCTTTGATTCGCTCACGAATAATCTGAATTTTATCATGCGTCTCCTGAAGCAATTCGGGACCCGCTAACGGTTTCTCGCCTGCTTCACGCCAACACGTCGGAGTTCGACACTTTCGGCCATACAACGACTCATACGGAGCCAATTTTAATCGAAGAATGATAACTATTGTTGTAGGCAAATTCCACTAGCGGTAGGTGCGTATCCCAATTTCCGCCAAGCTCGATCACGCACGCACGTAACATATCTTCCATCGTCTGGTTAGTGCGCTCAGTCTGGCCGTCGGTCTGGGGACGAAATGCCGTACTCAAATTAACACGCGTCCCCAACTGATCTTGCATACTTTGCCAAAATCTCGAAGTAAACCCCGAGTCACGATCCGAAACAATAGACTTTGGAATCCCATGGCGCACAATAATCTCGTCGATATACATTCGCGCCAATCTTTCCAAAGGAAAGTTTTCTCGTATCGGCAAGAAGTGTGCGGATTTTGTCAGTCGATCCACAATAACCCAGATAGCATCATGTTGTCTTTGGGTCTTCGGCAGCTTCACCACAAAATCCATCGTGATGTGGTCCCACTTCCATTCGGGGATCTCGAGGGGTTGCAAATTTCCAGATGGCTTTTGATGTTCGGCCTTGACTCGCAAGCAAGTCAAACACCTCTCAACATGATTACCAACGTCTCGCTTCATTCCGGGCCACCAATACTCGGATTTCAAATCCTGATACATTTTTGAACTCCCGGGGTGAATTGAGAACTTCGAATTATGACCATCTTCTAAAATTGTTTTGCGCACATCACCAATCTTCCGTACCCAAATGCGATTTCTAAACATTTTCAGACCATTGATACCTTCGGTTAACAGTCCACTCTGACCAACCATCCTCTCAGACTTAATATTTTCCTCTTTAAGACCCTCGATTTGCCACTTCCGTATGTCGTCAAGGATAGAGGAACTCACAACTACATGCGTTAGCGCATAGCAAGTCGCGTCCGGGTATCTCTTTCGGCTCAAAGCATCAGCCACTACATTGGCTTTTCCAGGGTGATAAAGGATTTCACAGTCATAATCCTTAATCAACTCCACAGCGCGCCTCTGTCGCATATTTAATTCTTTCTGATCAAAGATATGCCTCAGGCTCTTATGATCAGTAAACAACTGGCATTTAGTGCCGTACAGATAATGTCGCCAGATTTTCAACGCAAACGTGACAGCATCTAATTCCAAATCATGAGTCGGACGACTCTTTTCATAATCCTTTAACTGTCTCGATGCATACGCTATCACTTTTCCTCGTTGCATAAGCACGCAACCCAACCCATTTATTGATGCATCGCTATAAACGGCAAAATCTTCGTTTCCTTCCGGCAACGCAAGCACAGGAGCGTCAGTCAAACGACTCTTCAAAATTTGAAACGCCTCAATCTGCGGCTTTTCCCACACAAACTTCGCATTCTTACGAGTCAACGAAGTGAGTGGGACGGCTATTTTAGAGAAATCTTGGATGAATCGTCGATAATAGCCGGCCAATCCAAGGAAGCTACGAATTTCAGCAACATTTCTCGGCGCTTCCCAACTTTTAATGGCCTCGATCTTGGAGGGATCCACAGAAACACCCTCACAAGATATAACATGCCCTAAAAATTGCACTTGTCGTAGTCAAAACTCGCACTTTGAGAATTTGGCATACAAGTGTTCGCCTCGAAGAAGTTCGAGCAATTGTCTCAGATGAACCGCATGATCCTCCTCCGTCTTTGAATACACCAAGATATCGTCGATAAACACTATAACTGATTTGTCAAGCATTGGACGGCACACCTGATTCATTAAGTCCATAAAAGCTGCAGGAGCATTTGTGAGCCCAAAAGGCATCACTAAGAACTCATAGTGTCCATATCGGGTCCGAAAAGCCGTTTTTGGCACATCTTCCTCACGGACCTTAAGTTGATGATAACCTGAACGAAGGTCTATTTTCGAAAAGTAAGCAGCTCCTTGTAGTTGATCGAACAAGTCATCAATACGAGGCAAAGGATACTTATTCTTTATAGTCACCTTGTTCAGTTCTCTATAATCTATACACATCCGCAAAGTTCCATCTTTCTTTCGCACAAATAGAACCGGAGCACCCCACGGCGAGGTACTCGGCTGGATAAACCCTTTCTCTAATAATTCTTCCAGTTGTGCCATCATTTCCTTCATTTCTGAAGGTGCTAAACGGTACGGGGCACGCGCAATTGGTGCAGCTCCCGGCACCAATTCAATCCGAAACTCTACGGATCGATCCGGTGGTAATCCCGGTAAGTCATCAGGAAACACGTCGGGATATTCATTAACCACTGGTACATCCTTGAGGTTTTTTCCTTCTTTCTTAGTATTTAACACACAAGCCAAGAAGCATTGACAACCCTTACCTAAACTTTTCCGAGCCTTAGCCACCGAAATCACTGCGGCTTCCCTTTTACGTCTATCCCCATACACAAATATTTCTTCGCCTTCCGGCGTGAACAAACGAACGATTCTATTAGCACAAGAAATAGTGGCAAGGTTATTGGCCAACCAATCCATGCCAGCTATTACATCAAATTCTTTGGTGTCTATGGGGACAAGGTCAATATCAAAATTATGTCCGTCTAGGGTCAGCACACAATCGTAGTATATTTGGGTGGCACTGACCGATTTTCCGCTTGCCACATCAACAGATAAGGGAAAAGGCATTAAAGAAGGTATAATATCTAACTTTCGTGCAAATGCTTTGGAAATAAAAGACACACTTGCACCAGAATCGAACAATACTACAGCAGGTAAAGAATTTAGGAGAAAAGTACCGGTTACGACATCCGGCACATCCTGCGCCTCAGCAGCTGTAATCTGATAGACTCTGGCTTGAGGTTTGGGTGGATTCCCCTTTGATTGGGAGGAACCACCAACAAAACTAGGCTTTGCAACTGAGCCTTTACTTTCCGATGCCGTCAATCTCTTCTTCGGGCAATTCCGAGCGAGGTGGCCCACCTGGCCACATTCGTAGCATGCATCACTTCTTTTGGGGCACGCAGGACGTATGTGTCCCTCTTCCCCACATCCATGGCAAACAATAGGGGACAAACATTCCCCACGATGAAGTTTCCCGCAACGGTTACACGTAGGCACCGAATTGGAAAACTGAGATTTGGACTGAGAGTTGTTGGAGCTAGCAGGCTTCTTTAAGTGCCTTGACGATTGGGAACGTGAACGGGAGTCCACGTTCTTCGAAAATGATTGCTTGGGTTGCTTAAACGTCCCCGACGAAGACTCAACCTTCGCTTTCTTTGATCCAGCCGCCTCTTGTTCCCTACGGAACAATTCATACTCTCGGAGTCGCGCATACTCCACAGCTTTTTCGAACAATTCCACTGCGCGAACAGTCACCATTTCGCGAATCTCACTTCGCAGTCCTTCCACAAAGTAGTCAGTCTTTTGTTTCTCGTCAGCAATCACTGACCCCACAAACATTGCCTTCGAGTTAAACTCGATCAGATAATCATCCACTGATAGCTCTCCTTGCTGAAATGTCAGGAAGTCTCTTTTAATCTTCTGCACCGCAACAGCGGGACAGAAATGTTTGTCAAACCTGGTTTTGAATTCTTCCCAGGTCATTTTAGCCACGGCATCCAAGCCCAAAGTCTCCGCTTCAGAATCCCACCAAGTTAAAGCAGGACCAACAAATTGTGCAGCCGCGTACTGCACCTTTTTCTCATCATTTACATCAGTGACTCTGAATAACTTCTCAATTGCCTTGATCCAGTCCAAGGCCTCCACAGTAGTTGCCCGTCCATTGAACGCTGGAGGACGACAACCAATGAAGTTCTTATACGACATTCCTCTTTTTGACTTAGAGGAGCCGTGCTTCCGTTCCTTATCTTTCTTGGGCCTTTCTGCCCTACTTCCACTTCCAACGCCTTCCGTATTATCGTTACTTGCTTGCTCCCCCTCAGCGTTATTTTTCTTTCCCTGAACGTTCTGGGAAGCAAGTAGTTGGGTCATTAGCTCATTCTGCTGGCGATTTTGCTCCAGCATTTGAGCCATCATCTGCATCATTTGGTCCTCTCTAGACCCTCCACCAGTACGGAGACTGGATTCATTTTCATAATCTGGAGACTGATCTCTGCCTCCCCCATCATTTGAATGTTCTACCTCCTGGTGTAGAACGCGATTCGACTGGTTATCCGACATTGTCTGCAACCAACAGTTACAGGTCGGTTCAACACTTCTTTCACACCAAAGTGTGCACATGAAATTTATTTGTATGTATATGTATATATATATAATTATGCTTACGTCAAGTCATAATCTTAAAAGTCTACCCAATATTATCCCATCCTAGGCCAAAGGTCAATTGTAATTGTTATAATATTGCTGCCTAGGTAGGTCAATAACAGCATCTGAAACCGTGCTCAGAGTAGAGTATCGTCGACTATACTCTGTCTATGAGCTCCAGCTCTGATACCAAATTGAAACACCCATACAACTAATACGAGTATTTCGATACCATTATACGTTAATTTATACAGAGTACTTGCGGAAATACGATCAAATTAAAACTTTTGCAATTAATAATCCTCAACGTGATTCCAAACACTTTGCATGAGACACAACAGAGTGTCGGAAATCACGGAGCAACGTAACTGGGGTTACAAGATTAAGTTATCAATTTAGTTACAAACGAATTAATAAACAGTAACTAATTCGCGTAAGTCCAAAAATGGAAGTCTGCTACTCCCGCCCCAATCATCTACAAAATGTTGAGCTCCTATCCGAGCTCCAAACGATATCTAACAACTTGGGCCAGCCGGGCCTTTGCCCTTAACAGATCCTGAAAGAAATAACAACTAACGGGTAAACAACAAAGTTGTTTAGTGAGATTCTAGATTAAAGTACCATGCGATATATGAATGATGCCATGCAATGCCATGAATTCAACTATCAATTTTAGGAGGCCAACTAATGGCTAATAAGCTACCACATTGCGGTTACCATACACAAGCTTACCGAACAATGGGTTTACAATCTACTGCTCGATTACCACAGACACAGGCTTATCGATATGCAGTTTACAGTGATGCCATACGATTACCACACACAGGCTTACCGTTTTACAGGCAATAATGGTTACCACACACAGACTTACCATTAAGATTCCGCTAGGTTACCACACTCAGGCTTACCGTCTCGGCGGAGAGGTCAAATGAATGATCAACGACTATCAACCGAGTGATATTATGATGACAATAATATATGAGATGGCAAAGCATGAAAGTGACAACAATAATACAAAAGCAGTAACATACAATTCATGATATGCATGCAAATACGTTAATACTAGAACTCACAGTGATACACAATACGCTCTCGGCCTCAAAACCGAGTTATAATCGTCAAGGTAAAAGTGATGGACTTCATGTGACTTAACCCGTCAAAACCCCTACAAGTAGGTTCATAATATAATATTTATAAGTCTCACAGCTTATAATTTCTTAACTTTGGTCCGAATACATTAGTCTCGCAAGACTTAATTAATTTCGGCATCGACCTAAATAATCATTTTGGGTTAATTATTCTTCACAATTGGTAACATAAGTTATTATGGCAAACGATCCCAAGGACTAATTAAAATTACAATTTCTGGCCGGAACTGGGCTCAACTCGCCGAGTTCACTAGGGAACTCGTCCGAGTTCCCATCCGAATTCGGATCAGCACCGGCCGGATTTCGGATCATCCGAGTTCGGGTCATGGACCATCCGAATTTCGGTCCAACTCGTCTGAAGTACGGTCCGAACTTGGTCCTAGGCACATCCGAATTTCAAGCCATCCGGATTCGGGTCAGGGACCATCCGAATTTCGGATCCCTTCCAACCGAAGCACGGTCCGAACTCGGTTCAAACCACATCCGAATTTCGGACCACCCCATCCGAATTCGGATCCCAAGTCATCCGGATCCTTTAACTTAGAAATTTTTCTTTCAAAAATCAAGGGGGAACTCGCCGAGTTCACCAGGTCTGCACTTTTTGCCCTTCGGATTTAATGCTCAAAACTACCAACATTCCTTACATTTAATACAAACGGTTTGGAATCATTCCCAAACATATATATACTTTTCTAAACTCATTTTTATATTAAGAACACTATTTCATTCCTTTTTAAATCCATGAGAGTTTATAAACTCCATTTTCGGGTTTTTGAGCTAAGACCCAACAAAATTTATAAAACTTGAATAATATGTTTACAAATGATGATTCCAACTACATTTCATTATCATACTCCAAGATCTAGAGGTTTCTCCATATTATTCATAAAACCCATTTGGGTTTCCCATCTTCTTTATATGAAGATGAAGAGGAGAAGAAAATAAAATAGCAAGATTTATAGACAAAAGTGGTTACCTCTTGGATCTTTCAAAAACGACAAAGCTTCCAACAAAAAAGCTGATTTTTGGCTTCTTCTTCTTCTTCTTCTCTTCTCTTTTCTCTCTATTTGGAGTTTTTGAAAAAGATGAACACACACATATGTGTGTGTTTGTCTGCGTATGTATAAAGCAAAAGAGAAAGAAGGTTTCCTCCTTCTTTTCTTTCTACCCATAACTCTCACATATTAACCAACTTACCCCTAGAATTATTAGCATTTCTTTTAAAGTCCTTTTTATATATTCATGACATATATTCTTAGGATTTGTACACCAACATTCATTCACATGATTATTAATTACTATTCTGAATCGTGTTCTATTACAATAATTATTAATTACCCATTATATTAAATAATCGGGTCGTTACAGAGCAGACGTGCGTCCCCCTCTGCGCTTGGCTTTCTACAAATGTTCTCCGATTGCGCTCAATTTTGCCATACTTTTACTTGAGATGATTTCTTACATGTGTAATGAGTTTTATCAATAATAGAACATTCTAGGGCACAATTTAATTTACAACTAGCTCTTTTACACTTTATAAACACGGTTAATTACAACCCGACCAAATCATACTCTACACGCAAGTTTAACTTAGAAAAATTTGTGATGAGTCCACTTTTGAGAATATCGTGCGGATGAAGCATCAACCACGAGTTGTAACTCGCGGATAAAACTTTACACGCAAGATGAACTTAGAAAATTTTGTGGACCATGGAGGTGATAGTTATGCACGAGATTTGCAACTCTCGTGTATAACTTGGCAATCCAAAACACTTAGAAAATATCCATCTGTCCTTTTGAATTCCTTTGTTGCCCGAGAGTTGCAACTCTCAGGTAACGGGCTCTATACTTAGGAAATTTTCCTTTTCTATCCCAGACCACAAACAACTTTGACTTACACCTTTTTGGATCAAAAAGATTAATTTTGAAAAACCCTCTCGGTTCCTAATTGATGAAGGAAACCAGCTTTCAGACCTCGGAAATCGTCTTTCCAGATCGTTTTATGTGTAAAGCCTCAAAAGAAAATGTATAGAAATGAATAAGAGCTTGAATGAGACTCACTTTGGTGAACAAAATCGCTTTAAACACTTCAAACACTCGGATTAATGATGAAACAGTGAGGTGTTTTTGAAGGTTTTAGAAATGGTGTGTTCTTGGTGAGGAAGAAGATGAAACGGAAAGGGAGAAATGAAGAGGGTTTAGGGTTTTATAGACTTTGAAATGACACGGTTCCCCCAACCGGTTTTGGGGGAACCGACCTGACTTCTACACCCATTCCGTGAAAAACAAAACAATAATAAAGGAAAATAACTATTACTAAATAATAAAAACTGAATAAATAAAATAAAATTAAGAAAAATTATTTTTGGGTTTTAAACCTAAAAAAACTTGAAAGAATTCTTTTTTGGCTTTTTGAATCCATGATTTGCTTATATATAGTTGCATTTAGGGTTTTCAATGTAACATTTTCCAGCAGCTTTGTACATACGTAAGATTGAAAGCATTGAGGTTATTCTAATCCTATGAATGTTCTTATTATAATCATATCGTGTTCTTCATGTTCTTGATAATATTGGTGATTATATATTAAATGTTGAATGCATGCTTCTATATGTGAATTACAATTGGTATCAGAGCCTAAAGGTTGGTTTTAAAGTGTTGATATCATCTGATTTTTGAAATTTTGCATGAAAAATTCTGGATTTTGCTGATAAAAGTGTTAAAGTTCTTGAAAGTTCTTTGTGTTCTACGAAGAACATCTCTGTTTGATCTTTAAAATCAAAATTTCTAAACTATTTGTGGTTAAATCTCTTCTGATACTATATTCCTTCGGGTGAACATTATACTATTTAATCATAAACTTGTAAAAGAAAGCATATTGGATTCTAAAATCATTCATATATGTGTTTAATTCTTGATTAAATCATTAAATTCTCAAATTGATCTTCATCAGAGTTCCATCCTTCTATATGGGAATTACAAATGGTATCAAAGCATGAAGAAAACAATATGATTATAATAAGAACATTCAAAGGATTAGTTTGGTTACAACGGTTTGGCTACCTCTTACAATAACATTTAACTAGTTTATAACCCACGTATTACGTGGATATTTTTAATTAAATTTATTTATATAAAATGTATATTAGTAAAAATAAAAACATACAAAAATAATAATTGTGTTTATTTTTTATTATTTACAGATTAAAAAATAGAGTATATTTATCTTTTTAAAAAATATTAAATGGTATTTATCTTTTATTTTTTATAAGTTTTAATTATCTTTTTGGTGAACGTAGAGGTGACACGTGACACGTGACATTTGATGTTTTCCTTTATTATACATAATAATAGTAATTTCCACAACTAATTCAATTATTACATTTGGATCTAAGTATGATTATTATGGATAATAATGATAGATATTTATTTTAGGTAAACATTAATTTTAAATGTTACAAAATCTAATTTATTACTAATTAATTAATAAAAAAATAAATTCAAAATTTAATGCAATTATGTTAAGGTGTTAAATTTGGAAAAAGAGGTGGAAAAATAATATTTTCTTGTATTGTAGAAGTGACATGTGACATGAATTGTTTTGCTTTATTATAATATATAGGTTAATCACCCATGTATTACATGGGTTGATTTAGAAAATACATATTTTTTTATATTTAAATAAATTATTATAAAATTTATATATAATTAAAATAAAAAAAATTGAAAGCTAGTTAAATTAAAGATAAAAAAATACTTAGTTGTTTGATATTAATTAAAAAATAATATTATATTGTACTATTAAAAACAGATAATATGTGTTTGCAAAAAAATGTTTCTTTTAATTTTTATTAACTTCAAATACGAAATATCAATGTAAGAAATAAAAAACTTCAATTATGTGAATGTGTATATATTTTGCAAATGATAAAATATAATAATGGAATATCTGAAAATCAACAATCAAAATTTATCATATTCACAATTGAAGTTTTATCAATTAAATTTTAAATCTTTTTAGCAAAATAATTAACAAAAATTTTTAACTTTATTTACTACACTTCCACATTTAAATTCAAATTTTTACACTTCAATTTAACTATGATCATTAAGGATAATAATGACACATATTTATTTTAGGTAAATATTAATTCAGTAATGAAAAAATTAAAATCAAAATTTAATGTAATTAAGGTAATGTAGTAAATTTGAAAATGAATTAAAAAAATGGCATAGGTATAATTATTGATTTTAATTAAGGGTATAAGAGACATTTCATAAATAATTATGAGTTGTCATTAATATGGACCATTGATTTCTTTCCATCCAATGGTCCAGAAACTCCAAGTGGTTTTCTTACTATATATAATATAAATTTGACATTTAAGACAAACTAACAGTTTTTAACATCAAAGTGAATGTAAGAAAACCTTTCAATATGTGTGTGCTAGTTAATATACATTTTCACTTGCAAGTCAAATAGCCAGTTGAGTTTTAGCTTCAAAATTAGAAGAAAAACACTCATAACTCTATCAATCGAGTACTAAAATCAATTTGACCTGAAAAGTGAATTTTGACCTCATTTTTAGAAAAGATGGAACAATTTTCTGAAGAATGTTACAATTGCCTTATAATTTGAAAGAGACCGATTATTCTTTAACTTACGAAACTTTCCGTAGCTAAAATAACTAACATCTCAAAAATTGTTGCACATATAGTTTGATTATAACATACCGATAACAACCATATACGTGTAATTTGCGACCTGCTAACTATGTTTCCTTCAACAAACCCAAAGGATGTTGTTAAGAAATAAGATTCTAATTCAAAATTTGATGTGTATGTTGTGCTTATTCAACTACAATTCACATAGACTTGTTGAGTGTTCCGCCTTCAGTCTAAGATTTACATATCCTCTTTTGATCCACGAAGTGTCATGTAACAATCAGTCAAAGATTATACAAGAAGCAATAATCAATATATAATCATTAAATTCATTAAAGTATATTGAGTTTTTAAAAACCCGGTTCACAAATTATAACCGGGGTCTAATGTCCAAATTTCACTGAACAATAAAGAAAAAAATAACTTGAGGTTTTTTTATAGAAAAAATAACATGGAGTGACGAAAATGCAAAAAAACGTGAAAACATGTTGGTTTTTTTCATAATAAACTCTTTAATATAAGGTAGGGTATCAGATTCATTATGAATAAATGTTTACCTGTTATTAAAATCAATATAACCATTAAATTCACTAAGTTACCAAGGAATTGACGTGAAACTGATAATTCATGGGACAATCAATACATGTCAGTTAACTTCTATAAACATTCTAAGTTATCCCATGCAAATCTGGACTCTTTGGGTGAAACATGGGTACTAAAAGCTGAATATAAGAACAAAATGGTGAATACAAAAAAAAATTAGCACAAAGAGAAAATGAACGTAAATGATCGTATCAATTGATTTTTTTATTATAGTGATAGAGGACTCACAGTTTTGACAGGCCATTTAGTTGCAACTTCCGGTTCATAGAAATTTCCTGACACAGGCCACTTAACCAGGCCCATGAGAACATATGAACGCCCAAGTTGTTATTATGTCCAAGCTTTGGATCCGGTACACTTCACAAAGGAAAC
>JAANYP010005740.1:0-13316 GCA_020465985.1 Centrapalus pauciflorus | reverse complement strand
TTTTATTTTATTTTACCTTAGTTTATTTTATTTTATTTTTTCTTTTCTTAGGAAAAGGGTCAAAAATTACTAAGGGTGCATTCACAGTTGAACTAAATAAACACTGCGTGAAAAATCATGAGCTTAGGGTAAAAGAGTTGGCATAGTTTATCTCGTTACACAATACCGTAGAAAAGGTTGAAAAAGTTGAAGTTATTTCAAAATTTTCGAAATTTTTCTAAGTGTTTGGTGTAATTCGAGTTTACTTCAGACTCGAATTAGGGTAGTCTCGAATCTGTCAGTAGATTCGATGTTGGCCTTAGATTCAAAGGTTGGTGGTATATATAGGTTAACAGTGAAGTCATTAACTCCTTACTGTTTTCGAATCTATATCCTCGAGTCTATCCGGCGATTTCGAATCTATTCCTCGAATCTATCGTTTTTCTCAGACACGACAATTTGTCGAGTCTCTTGCCTTAGTGTTCGATTCTACTGTTACTTCTAGGTACAAACAACTGGATTGTACAAGATTCATGTAGTTTTATACACCATTTTAGGCAAAATCATCGTTTTTTGAAGGTTTAAGGGTCTAAATCGTGTTTTCCAAAAATTACAAAGTTTGGACCAATAAATAGTCAAATTAATTGCATACATCTGTGATTAGAACCTAGTTGGACTAATGTATGTGATTTTCTAAGTTCAAAATGGTTAAAATCATGGGTTATGATGAAAATTTGGGCCGACGGCGTTTCGAATCTGATAATGAACTTCCTCGAGTTTACTTACAAACTCGAGAAGTCCATTACCTTCGAATCTGTCATCAAACTCGAAAGGAGGATTTATTCGAATATATCTATTCGAATCTGTTACTTTATTTGAATTATTTAATTTAAATTTTATTAAATTTGTAGAAATTCTTTTGTGTTGGATTGTGTACTTAATCAAGTTCAAAATTAAACAAATTTGAATTTAGGCAAGTTTATTGATTTTTATTAATTCTAATAGTTTCTTTACTGTGCAGATATGGCTATTCGAGTTTTTGTGCCGAAGCACAATATGGTCCTTCACCCCGACCATCTTATCCCTGAGGCGCAGGGATATCGTCAAATGTTGGATTTCCTAGTAGAATCTAGGATAGCTTTTGCTTTGTCCCATAATATTCAGATTGTAATTCCATATATTCGCCAATTTTATGATCATCTTCAGGTGGACTGCTCTGTCACCCCGACAGTGCTAAGAACAAGGATTGCAAGGCAACCGTTAGTGTTTTCCGCCGATATGCTGCGTCCAGTGTTGCAGCTCGGATCTCAGGAAGAAGAGGCTGGGCCTATTGACTTTCCACTAAGTATTAGGCAGGCAGCATTTCAAAGAATGGGTTACAGTTTGGATGTCACGAAGACTTCCTACATGAAGAGTGGGTTAATTGGCCAATGGAGATTTTTGGCTCATGTTTTCATGGTGTGTTTTGCAGCTAAGAAAGCCGGTTTTGACTATATAGTCTCGAAGATCCAGTCTGGGATGATCGCGTTAGTGTATAATCGGCCATTCAGTTTTTCTCAGATGTTTTTCTCGGAATTCGTTCACCAAATTTCGGCTCCAGAGCAGCAACAGTTTTTGCTGTATCCTCAGTTCATAATGATGCTAATCAGACATTTCTTGCCGAATTTGCCTCAGCTGAATGAAATACAAAGTGTCGCGATGATGGATAAGAGAATTTTTGCTGATTGCTCCTCGCACAAAGGAAGGCTGGCGGTTCTGGTCGAGCGACCGTTGTTTGGAGCTATTTTGGATAGGAATTTTGAAGCCCCAGATACTGCCAACTGGGCAGGGGAAGTTGAAGTTCAACCGAGACAGCCACCGCAACAACAAAGACAACAACCGCGAGCCCAGCCTCAAAGGAGAAGACAAAGACCTACTGCGAGTCAAACACAGGCATCAAGGCCTTCTACAAGCCAACAGCCAGAAGTGCAAGAGGCCGGACCTTCGAATGTCCCATGTGAAGCTGATCAGCTGTGCCAAACTCTATATGAAATTTGGGAAGCAGGACCTAACGCCATTGAAGAAATATCTGCAGCATTGGTGGGAGAATTACTTGAGCCTCCAGAGGGAGAAGAAGATGTGTTGAGAGATGTTGACGAATATGTGCCAGAGCAGACTGGTAATGATGACTCATCATCTGCCACCGAATCAGAAGAGATGGAGGAAATCAAAGTTGAAGCTCCAGAGTCAGAATCTACAGAACCTCATATTCAAATAGGACCTTATGGATCACGGTTAGTAGTGAATGAAGAAGCTTCAAGGAGGCGAGTAATAAGAGAGTCTGATGAATCCGATTTTGAAGAAGAGGAAGTTGCACCTTTAGTGACGAGGCAACGGGCCAAGCGTCATAGATTCATGCAAGGATCATCTTCAGCATCAGCAGATCAACCAGAAATTCAGCAACCTTAAAACCCTCAAACTCAGGAACCTCAAACCACCATTCCACCACCACCACCTCAAGATGAACCGTATATCCCATCACCAATCATTCCAACGCCAATTCAGTCCATTCCATCAACCTAATCCACATATGCTGAAAATCAAAGGTTTCTGCGCCTAAAGGATCGAGTTGACTTCCAGGAAATCCAAATCTTTTGACTAACAACGGCAATCAATGAAATTCAGAGTCATAACGCAAATCTCAAAAAGATTGTGGAGAAAGTTCAGGAAGAGAACACAGAGTTAAAATCATTTGTAGCAGATCAGGCAGCTGAGATAAGGTCGATGCGCTCCCTAATTGAGCAGTTAATGAAAAATTTAGAGGCTCAGGGGGAGACGTCGTGCCGTGATCAAGAAATACAGAGGCCAAGAGATGATGATGAAGAAGATAACCAAGGCAATGATCCCAGCTCTCAAAGACAGGATGAGCCAGTAGATTTTTCTGCTGCTCAGGCTGCTCAGTCTCAGGGGGAGCCAAGTCAAGTAGAAGGTGAAGGAGGAGAGGCTGGTTCTTCAAGAACTTTGGATAGCGACATGATAGATGCGCTAAATGATATTGAGGAAGAGCTAATGGAATTTGACTTTGAAAATGAAATAGAAGAGTTGGAGGAAGGGGAATTCATTCCTGAGGAGATTGTTGACTGGAAATCTGACGACGAAGTGATAGAGGACGAGGACGATAACGTCAACGAGGTGATAATAAATTCACAACCTATCACGGAATTATATGTTGGCAATAATCATAATGTGATTGATATAGACGACATCAAGATAGCCTCAGTCGAAGACACAGAACTTGAAGAAGCAGAGAAAGAGCCATCTAGAGCTGAGTTGATAAATCTTTGGTTTAAAAAGGAAGAAAAGAAAGAACAGCTGATGATGAAAAAGAAGATGAGAATTCAGGGTGCTGGAAATTTCTCAGGAGGGATTATAAGCTGGTTCTTCGACCGAGAACTGCAGCTGTTTATTTTGAAAAGAAGAGATGGCCTCCAATACTTGAGGCGAACACTGAAAGCATTCAATTCACTGCCCAAGATTGAAGTAAAGGAATTAGCATGAAAAGATCTGATCAATATCGGCGAGGACCCGTATGCTGAAGTTATGGCAAAAATAATAAGAAAAGAGGGTCGTTCGGGAAAGTTTGAAAGACTTAAGCCGAGATCAGGCAAAAGAGTAGAGGATGGATCAAGGATAGATCCTCATACGGGAAGGCCTTGGGCCAGAATGGTTTATAAACCAGTCAAATGCTTGAAAAAGTTGCCTATGAAATCGATGCCACAGAACATTTTGAGTAACATGAAATGGTGGTACATCGATAATGACACAGCAGAAGCAGTCATGGAAGATACACAGGACAAAGTGATTTTGAGAGTGTATGATCCACTGCACTTAATAAATCTATCGAAGGATGACCTGAAGAAGCTACATGATCAGCATGTCTTCTTTATTGAAGCATGGAGATCTGAAGCCAGGAAGTTCCAGAAGGTAGTAAAAGTTTGTATAGATGCTGGTTTATATGCAGGCAGTAGTATATATAGTTCTAGTACTTAAACTTGATGTAAATAGTTAGAAGCTATCGTCAAGGGGGAGTCTGTTGGTACACCCTGTGTGACGATATCAGTCTAAGCGATCTAACATTTTGGTTTAAGTAATATTCAAAGTATTGGGAATTAACTAGTGTTTGATATATATATGTTTTATGTATGTTTGATAGTTATTGATTGTGTGTTTGAACTTGATGTAACATATTACAAGAAGTTCAAACATAAAGTTCAAAGATTAATTCAAACATAAGTTAATAACATAAGTTTCAAATACAAGTTAGGTAGATTCGAATTATATAAGGTTTGACATTCGAATCTGTGATAGATTCGAATGTGAACCTAGATTCGAATATTGGCAGATTCGAGAGTGTCAAGAGGACAAACTCGAATGGGCCTTGGGCCGGATTCGAGTTTGGCCCATAACAGACTCGAATCAGCCTCTATAATTAGGGATAGACTCGATTAATTATCAGACTTTTTGCAGAATTCGAGAGTGATTAAGCAAAAGGCGATCTCGAGTTTATCATCAGTGTTAGTGCCGTTTCGGAGAGAATCAGTTCGTAGGATCGTTCGTGTGTCGTTCGTTCAGCCTCTGATAGTCTCCGTGTTTCTTGGTGAGAGTTGTTTCCGTCTACCCGTTAACGAGGATTCCGCACTCGTTGACGGTTCCACGTCCAGATAGATCTCGTAGTGGTAGACCTTACACCAAGCAGAATTTAGAAAGCGGTTTTCGGTTTCGTTTGGTTCCAAATCGAATTTAACAATACGGTTTTTGGTTTGATGATCGGCTTTTCTTTTTTTAGACCAAACCGAACCGAAAACCGAATTTTAATTTGAAAGAAATAATATTCATTATACAATCTATATCTATATATGTATGATAAAGGAGAATGCAAATTTCCACATGTAGGTAAGCTTTTCAAACTTGGGTTTTAGAATCAGCTCGTGTGTTTGTGCGTGATTATTGATCTCCGACTAACATTTTGTGATTCACTGTGAGAATGTTTTTTGTGTTAGTTGTGTGTTACTTGTTGATTTTGGTTTGGAGGTAATAAACTACGATTTTGGATGCTAAACACAGTTATCTTCAAAAGAGAAAGTGTTATGGATGATGGACATGCACATTTAGTGAATAAAATGACATGTTTGTTTGGGTACACTATTAAATTTACTGACTTTATTTCTCTCAGTTGTTTGGTTGTATACACTCAAATAGGAATTTAAGCAAATTTAGTTTGATGGTCAAATTGACTAGGTTATAACCGTAGATGATTTGCTTGTTTTACATATGTGCATAATTACTATTGTGTTTGAAATTTCTTATCCGGAGGATGAAAGCGTGACTGATTCACATCTAGCGGAGCATTTCGCATTTTTTGGTATCGATTTTTCCTCCTAGCAAAAGGTAAATATCCTTCAATCTTATGTAATAAAATTGTTATTTTTTGCTTTTCTAGATCATATCTTATGAAGTAAATTAAATAGAACATATAACCTTGTTGGATGAGTCTAATTGTTTACTTAATTTCAACTTTACTCTTCTCTTTCTTAGTTTCTATATGTTAAGAGATAAAATAGAATAAGATTTTAGCATTTGGAAAGTAGTCAAATGAGGAAGTACGATTATCTGTATTTGGAAACAGTTGATTTGACGAATTGCCGAATTGATTTTGCTTTTGAGTTACATGACAGGACTTTTAATTTTAGTTTTGGCAAAGATTGAAGGTCAACTATCATCAATGGCAGGCATTCATGCAAGTAAGTTTACTTTCTAACTCCATGTAAAGTGCTAATTCATTATTTTGGGAAGTTGAGCTAAAATATGCAACAACTGAAATTATCATTTGATCCCTCACATTCTTTGACTAATACACAAAATGAAAGAATTTTGGATATGCTGATCAAGACAATTGATGTAGATGATGATAGACATATATGCAACTAACAATGAAGGCTAATTAATATCTTTATTTGCTGCAAATATACATAAATTAGCTATTTTGGAACTAGCAAAACTTGGAATGTGACATCGAAAGAGACCTAGAGGTGGGGATGCTACATTGCTACCTGCTCAATTTCATATGATAATAGTAGCGAAATTTGCGTCTGAGTCTGATGTTTTTAATTACAAATAATAATTAGAATAAGAATTTATATGTTTTATAGATGTTTTAGTCAAGGTTATCAAGATCGAGATCTTACCAAGATCGTTTTCGCCTTTGGCATCGTAGATACGATCGGGATCGTAAGTTTATATTACAAATTAATTATATAACACTTTAAAAAAAATATTTATACGATAAATAGGGAAATAACATACGCTCGTGTTTAACATGTTTATGGTCATCCAAAAAATGTCAACCAAATCATACATTCTATAATTTGACTCAGCATTCTAATGAATAAAATGGTTCGATCAAGATATATGTTGGATTGGATCGGTAAACAATTATACGAAAACCTGATAAAATCGGTCATCGATCCTACGTCTAATCTTGTTAAAAAACGATCCTACACCGATACTGTTCGAAATCACTTGTACGGTCTTAACAACCATGGTTTTAGTACTCAATAAAAATAATTTAATGGTTTTAGTTTATCTACGGGAAAGTTGTATCGATATTGCAGCAGTCCAAATGAGGAAGTATGGTGACCCATATTTGGATGAGTGAGTACTGTTTAGATTTGACACCCAATGCCATCACAGGTTGGGTTCTGAGCCAGTGCTAACAATTAACCTAATACATTTTAAGTACATATACTGCATGCTTTTTGCAGTCTTGGTCATTGCCATGTCTATGGATTCTTTGAAATTTATAATTTAATCTAGGCCTTTGATTACATGTAATTGATATTTTGTACGTGTTGTTGCTTTATGTAAACTGTTTTTTACTGCATTGTTTTTTGCTGTTTTTAATCTGTTTTTTTACTGCACTGTTTATTTTTACTGTTTTTACTGCACTGTAATACTACTTCATAATGTTTCTGTTATCATTTATAATCTAGAAAACACACTAACGATATATGGTATATATTGTACATGTTTTCATATGTTGCAGGTTAGTTACTTTCTTTTGACGTATGCAAAGCAAAGTGATCAACAGAAGGAGAGTTGTGCATGATAAATGTCAGTTTCGTATGAAAGAAATACAAGAAGAGGAATTGAATATGCATTCTCAAGATTGTAATTTACTCTTTTGTTGTATCGCTTATACATTTGATGATCCTTATTTTGGTTGTAGACATTTATATAATTGAAATACTTTTTAATCGATATGTTATGAAATAATATTATTTTTGTTAAATTGAATTGTAAGTAGAAAAACTATCACGAAGCAATTAAATAAATATGTGTATTTGCATTAAATTTAAAAAATAATGAATGTGTTTCTTTTGTTTAGAAAATATTGCATTTATGTAATTTAAAACAATAATAAAGTGTTGCAATAGATTGATAATGGTGTTGCATTTACATAATGAAAACATTTTATAAGTGTTGCATTTGATAAGTAAAATGTTGCTATAAGTTGGTAACAATAAATTAAAAGTGTTGCTTTAGAGTATAAAAAGTGTTGCATTTAAAAAGTATTCCATTTATGAAACAATGGCAACACATTAAGAAGTGTTGCTTTAGACTATAAAAAGTGTTGCGTTTAAAAAGTGTTTCATTTATAAAATAATGGCAACACTTTTGAAAAGTGTTGCATTATCTAGTGAAAGTGTCGCTTTAGACCTAAGGCGACGTTGGCGAAGGTGCCACTACATAAAGTGTCGCATTAGGCCTATATCAACACTTTTAAGGCCTAACACCACACTTTTCCCATGTTGCTTTAGGTTCATTTTGTTGTAGTGGCAGCAGCTATAGCCACTTATGAAACCAACCGCAATAGCACCGCAAACGGCGACGGAGGAGCTAGTCGCACCACGGGAGAGTCTGATTCAACCTAGAAAGGGTGTGGAATCAAAGGATTTTTAAGCTGTAAGCGTCGATACTTTAATGGAACAGAAGGCGCTGTCGGCCTAGTTCACTGGTTCGAGAAACTGGAGTCTGTGTTTCGCGTTAGTGGTTGCATCAAGGATGAGAAGCTCAAGTTCGCCGCCCACACTCATCAAGATGGCGCTGTGACATGGTGGAATTCATTTGCTCAGTCTGTGGGAATTAATACAGCTTACCAACTCGCCTAGACCGAGTTAAAGCAAATGATGACAGATGACTATTGCCCGAGAAACGAACTGTAAAAGATTGAGTCAGAGTTCTGGAATCTAGCTATGAAGGGAACGGATGTAGCTGGGTACACCAACCGTTTTCACGAGTTGAGCCTGCTATGCCCACAAATGGTCACACCGGAGTACAAGCGTATTGAGCACTACATTTGTGGACTCGCCCCTCAAATTCAAGGGAATGTCACCGCATCAAACCCAACCAGAATCCAGAGCGCCATCCGAATGGCGAATATCTTGATGGACCAAGTGGCCCAAAGGAATGAGGCCAAAGCAGGAGAAAACAAGAGGAAATGGGAAAACAAAGAAAAGAAAGGTTCGGGCTCCCAGTCCAAAAAGCCCGAGACGATCAAAGCATTTGTCGCCGGAGCTTAGTCAAGGAAGGGTTATACCGGTAATAAACCATGGTGTAACCGATGCACCTACCATCACGTAGGTCCCTGTCCAACCCCTTGCGAGAAATGTAAGAAGTTCAGTCATCTGACCCAAGATTGTAAGTATAACACCAACGGAGGCAACAGCGGCACGCAAAGGAGCTGCTTCGAATGTGGGAACACTGGGCATTTCAAGAAGGATTGTCCCAAGTTAAGGAACAATGGTGGAGCTCAAGGGAGAGATTTTGTATGGGAGCAGGCGACGCTCGTCAAGATCCCAACGTAGTAACGGGTACATTCCTTCTTAATGATATGTTTGCTTATGTGCTATTTGATACTGGGGCTGATTGAAATTTTATTTCTGCTAAGTTTAGTGAACAACTGAATGCCACCCTTTCGCCATTAGAAAATGCTTATGCTGTAGAATTAGCAGACGGAAAGTTGATTGAAGCAAATAGTATAATTAAGGAGTGCACACTAAAATTGGCAGGTCACTCCTTTAGGATAAACTTGATGCCTATTGAACTAGGAAGCTTCGACATGGTTATTGGTATGGATTGGTTGTCAGACAACCATGCCGAAATCTTATGTGGTAAGAAGGTTGTAAGAAAGTCCTTACAGTCAAAGGAGAAAGAAAGAATCGTTAGTTGAACGTCATCTCTGTTCTAACAACGCTGAAATGCCTTCGAAGAGGTTGTCAAGCAGTACTAGTTCAACTAGTGGAAAAAGAGTCGAAGGAGAAGCGACTCGAAGAAATCCCGGTAGTTCGTGACTACCCAAAAGTCTTTCCTGAAGACTTTCCTGGACTTCCACCAATTAGGCAAGTAGAATCTTAGATTGACTTGGTGCCTGGAGCTGCACCTGTCGCACGAGCACCCTACCGATTGGCACCGTCAGAGATGCAAGAATTATCCAATCAGTTGCAAGAACTGTTGGATAAAGGATTCATCCGACCTAGTTCCTCACCTTGGAGAGCTCCGGTCTTATTTGTCAAGAAGAAGGACGGATCCTTTAGGATGTGCATCGATTATCGAGAGCTGAACAAGTTAACAATCAAAAACCGATACCCTCTTCCCAGAATCGACGATCTCTTCGATCAGCTGCAAGGATCCAGTTACTACTCTAAGATTGATCTACGATCCGGCTATCACCAAGTTAAGGTTCGGGAAGAAGATATACCCAAGACAGCATTCAGAACTCGTTATGGACATTACAAATTTCAGGTGATGTCATTCGGTTTGACCAACGCACCAGCCGTACTCATGGACCTTATGAATCGAGTGTGTAAACAGTATTTGGACAAATTTGTAATAGTGTTCATAGACGGTATCCTTATCTATTCCAGAAGTAAGGAGGAGCATGAGCAGCATTTGAAGTTGATTTTGGAGCTGCTAGAGAAAGAACAGTTGTACGCCAAATTCTCTAAGTGTGAATTTTGGCTACGAGAAGTCAAATTCCTAGGGCATGTGATCAATTGCAAAGGAATTCAAGTAGACCCATCAAAAATAGAGGGCATTAAGAACTAGGCAACTCCTAGGACTCCTATCGAAATTTGTCAATTCTTAGGTCTTGCTGGTTATTATAGGTGATTCATTGAAAATTTCTCTAATATAGCTGGTTCCCTAACAGAATTAACTCGAAAAGACATAAAGTACAACTGGGGTGAAGATCAGGAGACGGCATTCCGGCTGTTAAAGCAATGATTGTGTAGCGCACCTATTTTGTCCTTGCCAGAAGGAACAGAAGATTTCATGGTTTATTGCGATGCCTCACACAATGGTTTGGGTTGTGTGTTAATGTAAAGAGACAAGGTTATCGCTTATGCATCACGGCAACTTAAAGTTCATGAGGTAAACTACACGATTCATGACCTGGAGCTTGGAGCTGTGGTATTTGCTCTCAAGATTTGGAGGCACTACCTTTACGGTACTAAGTGCATGGTGTTTGCGGACCACAAGATCCTTCAGCATATTCTGAACCAGAAGGAGTTAAACATGAGGCAACGACGCTGGGTTGAACTGCTTAGTGATTACGACTGCGAGATCCGTTATCTTCCGGGTAACGCAACTGTTGTAGCTGATGCCTTGAGCTGGAAGGAACGAACTAAACCCCTGAGGGTCCGAGCTTTGGTAATGACTATACAGTCAAACCTGAACTCTCAAATCCGCGAGGCATAAGAGGAAGCAGTCAAGGAGGGTAATCTGCTAGATAAAGCCTTGAGAGGAATGGATAAACAGTTTGACATCCAGACCGCGGGATGTCGGTACTTTATGGGCAGAATTTGGCTACCAAAATTCAGAGGGTTGCAAAAGCTGGTCATGGATGAAGGGCATTAAACAACATATGCTATTCACCAAGGGTCAGATAAGATGTATCACGGCCTGAAGGAAATGTACTGGTGGCCAAACATGAAGGGTGACATTGCTACGTATGTCAGCAAATGCTTAACGTATTTGAAAGTTAAGGCTGAGCACCAGAAGCCATCAGGATTGTTGGTTCAACCAGAAATACCCCAGTGGAAGTCGGAGAGAATAACCATGAACTTAATTACAAAGTTTCCAAAGACTTCCAGTGGTTATGACACCATTTGGGTGATTGTGGACCGACTCACAAAGACTGCACACTTCTTGCCAATCAAGAAGACTGATAAAATGGATAAGTTAACACGAATCTATCTTAAAGAAGTCGCCTCAAGGCATGGAGTTCCTGTATCAATTATATCACATAGGGATAGCTGGTTCACATCAAGATTCTTGTAAGGTTACGGATCCGATCTTGACGCGACGCCGACCGACGAGTGTGGAATCCTCGTTAGCGGTTTGACGGACCGATCACACACACGAAACACGGAGATACACACGATGATAGACGCAAACCCAAACGTCCCGACATGTGATTCTCTCCAAGAACACACTCTGAAATCTCTGCAAGTTCCTAATCGCTCGGATGATTAATTCTACAAAGATTGTTAATCAAAACTGATTAACTCTTAATTATAGGCCTCAGATTCGAACTTGCCTTGGACAAGTTCGAGAAGGCCCAAGCCCACGAACTTGTCCACCATTAGTTCGAATCTAGGCCTTTGAACTTATTCTAGAACTTGTCTTTGAACTTGTTCTAGAACTTATGTTTGAACTTATCTTTAAAATTATGTTTGAACTTACCTTTGAACTTATGTTTGAACTTATTGTAAAATATCAATTACAACGAAGTTCAAACAAATATACAATCAATATCAAATATATATCAAACATATAACAAACATATATCAAACATGTATTATTATGCAATTATGAACAATTTGACTATTACAAAATATCATCTATACTTAGACTGCTATCGTCACACAAGATGCACTAACAGACTCCCCTTGACGATAGCTTCTAACTATATATATTTTGTCTTAGTACTAAATCTATACAGACTACTACCTGCATATAATCCCTGCACTATTCAAACTCTTACCAATTTCTGGAACTTCCTGCCTTCAGATCTCCAGACTTTGTGGAAGAAAATCGGCTGATCATGAAGCTTCTTCAGGTCATCCTTGGATAAGTTAATCAGATGCAGTGGATCGTATACTTTCAAAATTGTCTTCTCATCTAGATCCTCCATCACTGCTTCAGCCATTTCATTGTCTACAAACCACCACTTCATGTTGCTGAGTACATCCTGTGTCATAGACTTCAATGGAACTTTCTTCAAACACCAGACTAGTGTAACCATCCTAGCCCAAGGTTTGCCAGTGTGGGGATCTATTCTCGACTCATCTTCAACTCTCTTGCCTGACCTTGGCTTAATCCTTTAAACTTTCCAGACCTCCCCTCCCTTCTAATGATTTTTGCTATTACTTCAGCGTAGGGGTTGTCTGCCAAGTTAATAAGCTCCTTCCAGGTGACTTGGGTGTTTGATTGAGAACCTGTTGTGGTTCAGAGTGATTTAGATTCACTCTTGGCCTTTGGGTACGAATTTGCTGTTGAGCCCTTGAATAGTTTCTATTATATGGCATTTCAAATTGATATCCATGGGCTCTACCTGGTGTCTAATGTCTTTGAGGAGTGTGAGACGTCACAGGAGTGTAAGCTCTTCTAGGTGTTGTACTCCTATAAGCTTGTTGAGGTCCTGATCTTGACTGATTAAGGACTCTATTCGGTGAATTAGTCCTAACCACTTCATTTGGTCTAAAAGACACAGGTACTTGTCTAACAATAGTCTTTGGTGTGGCATTCACAGTTTTCTCAGTGTTTTGAGAACCACTTGTGCTAGCTACACTAGGTGATGGTTTATGTTGTTCAGGCTTTCCAACAATAGGTCTAGACTCTGGTTTAGAGGGTGTAGACTCTACTTTCTTATATGGACAGCTAGACGCAACATGTCCCCTCTCATGACGTCTAAAGCAGGACATCTTATCAATCGACTTCTTATGAGTACCCTTTGATTTTGGTGTCTCACTCGTGTCATGTCTTTCTTTTCAACTATCGTGACTACTTCCTCTTTTTGATTATTAACTTCAGGTTTAGCCTCTCATAGAATTTTGTCACTAGAAGACTGCACAAACTTGACTTTCTTAATCGTAGAGTTATTATTAGACACCTTAGTTGACTTATCTTTATCAGATTCAGATACAGTTTCAGCTACTATCTCTACCTCGACTGGTTTATCAGTTTTATCCCAAGGTTGAGGTACATAATTATCATTGAAAGGTGGAGGACTCTCTTGA
>JAANYP010005739.1:0-21950 GCA_020465985.1 Centrapalus pauciflorus | reverse complement strand
TGAATCTTCATCCTTTGGTATAAGTGGTATCGTATTTGATATTGTTACCATATCAATTTCTTCTACTATGGTTGCTATTAAAACTCATCAAATTCTCCTGATCTTTAAAAATACCCAGTCCTTCGGTACATTTCTTTGCCTTCTTAAAAATGATCTGCAAGTCCGTCTGCATAATCTTCAATAGTGCTCGGTCCTTCGGTACACTTGTCTGACCTCTTAATAGCATTGACTTGTAGTAGGTTTGTGGGTGTAACAATAATCAACATAAAATGTTTCTTGGTTTTGCGTTGTCTTTAAAAACTTTAATGCTTATAAATCTTAAAACCTTAAAACTTGAAAAAAAAACTTATAAGACTTGTATGTGTGTTAATCCTCACACATACTTAAAACTTTAAAACACTTGTATATGTGTTAAACCTCACATATACTTAAAAAGTTATAAAACTTGTATGTGTATCAAATCTTACACATATAAACACTTCAAACTTGTATATGTGTTAAACCTCACATATACTAAATACTTTTAAAAACTTGTATGTGTGTCAAACCTTACACATACCAAAAAACTTAAAAACTTGTATATCTTTGTCACCCATACTTAGATTCTTACAATCTAAGTTTTTTTTTTTTTTATTTCTTTAGAATTTTATAAATTCCTTCATAAATAATTTAGATTCTTACAATCTAAATTTTCTGGTTTCAGTTTTAGGCTTTTCTCTAAAAACTAAAATTATCTGACTCTTTACCTGTTTTTCTTATTTAGTTCACGATTATAATTGGCCGGTTATAAAAATGAACTTGATTTAATTATGTCACAAATATAAATAGATGACAAATTTATCTTTAAGAAAAACTATAAACTTCAAAACTAAAGTCTATATCAAAGAGTAGTGACACTTTTGTTGTGCACTATTTTTAAGTATTAACTTTTAAAATTTTACGAGTTACGTTATAAAATTTTAAAACCAATAATAAATTATAAGTTACGTTATAATTTACTTCTGAAACCTAATTTTATTATAAGTTACGTTATAATAAAATTAATACTAAGGTTTTTTGCTAGTTTTATTTCTACACAAATAAAACAAGGTATTTGGGTGAAAATACCTAACGTTATACTCGGGCCGCAAATTCGTGTTGGGCTCCTTTCTTTCCTTGGGCTTTTCTTTTCTGATTGGGCTCCTTCTTCTTGGGCTTGTCAAAAATCGGCTGTGGACTCCTCTCAATTATTGGGTCCAGATACTTGATCCAATTCTCCCTTCTTGACTGCTAGACCCCTCTTGGGCCTTGGTCTCTCTTCTGTGAGACGTTACACTCTTGAAAACATTGTACTACCTTTTATCTTTTTCCTTTTGAAACGTTTTCTCTGAAACGTTGTGATGCCTTCTCTATTTCCCTTATGTGTCGTTTCTTTCAAACGGTGTTTGCCCGTGTTCTATGTGAACCGGTGTAAGCTTCTCTTCCAATCGCTGTCTTGATGAAACGATGTAACCCTTCTATTGAATCGGTGCAAGTTTCTCTTCTATAACCGCTCGAACTTCTTAATCGATGGCTAGGGTTTCTTCTAATTTGTTGCTTTCAGTATCTTACGGTGTCAGATATGGTGGCAAGTCGTAAAAAACCTAATTGTTGCCTAAGATTTCTGCTCAATCGCTGGTGGTTGATGGGTTTGGATTTGAACCCTAATCGTTGCTTCTATTTTGGATAGTGGCGATTGGTGGTTGTATGGTTGCGATTGGTGGTGGTTCTGTCCGTGGGTTTCTCCTACGGTGGTGGCACTTATCTCTGTGGACAATTCTACGGTGGTGCCTCTGAAAACAGGTTCTATTTCTCTGATTATCGTTGCCTTCGATTCAATATGCTATCTCTGGAATCAGGGTTTACTATGTCTATTGCTATATTTGCGATGGGGCTTACTGTTCTTCTGTCAAATTCGTTGCTTTGAATTTTTTTGCCTTCGGTTCTGTGGGGTTTGCCTACTGTTGGGAATTTGATTTCAATTCCTATTGAAATCTGGGAAAAAACTTGATGAATTGGTGCCGGGAGTGTGGTAGAACAATTCCTATGTTCGGCCGCCCTTGGGTATCGATAGTATTTTTCAGATACTGATATCCCTAAATGACGATGATTTCTAACAATCAACGCCTTCTGGTGTGATTCAAAGATTGTAATGGTATATGATGATGCTTTGGGTTTGATTAACCGAAGCTCTGATACCATATTGGATTTTTCACAGGTCTATTGAACATTCCAGGATCGTTATCAAACTGAAAATCTCATTACAATCTATTGAATTTACACACACTTGAATTGTTTACATATGGTTCCTATATATACTAAGTGAATGGGTGCGTCCGAACCATCATGTTGGTTCGTGGTGCCCTTTCATGAAAGGTTGCATTGTTTCAAAGAGACGCAACCTTTCAAGTTTACTAAATGATAATTAGGTCCTTATACTATTCTATAATTACATATCTATATAAACAATTACATTTTGTCATTAATTTCCAACAGAGGCAAAGTTTCCAAGATTTGAGTCCAACTGTAAAACATAAAACCACAAAAACCAAGTTAATTTTTCGATCAGCCAAAAGGGGAATTAAGGGAATCTCAACACACAAACTCTTATTCGGGCACGTGGGATATGGAAGGTGATGGTGTGGGGTGCAGACGCCATTCAAGCTAAACACATGCGTGGTAGTGTTGCATTCAGTAGTTGCTTTCATTCAATAAAAAAGAGTTGGTCTAGCTACTTGCTTATTTAAGGACCATCTCATTCTCACAAGTAAAAAGAGTCAAGATTCAAACACAGTGCACTTATCGTGTGCAAATTGACAAAAAACTTTCTAGAATATCCAAAACCTTTGTAACTCTAATGTCTTTCATTCACTCTTTCTCTTCTCAATTTTCAATGCTAAAACATATCTATTTGATGCTCAAAAACTTAAATGTATCTATTTTTCCAAAGGGAACACTTGATATGAAAGAGAAACTTAATTATGAACGACATGTAAAAAAAAAAACTATCAGACCCAAAAGATCTCTGATCATTGATGCATATATGTGTGTGTGTGTACGTGTATAGTCATTTTCAAATTGAACATAAATATTAATCAACAAGAGCATATAAAAAATATTTCAATTTTCAAAAAGATCAAAATGAGTAGGTCCTACATCCTGATCAATTCAAAAGTGAAGTTAGTTAAGCTTAATTAAAGCAAATTAAACTGCATAATCACCTTGAGCCCTTCTCACCAATGCCATGTAACCAAACAATAGTTGCTTGGTGAGTTCCTTTGGGCATCACCACAAAGGTCCTTCCAAACTCCAAAGTATTTCTTCTGACATTTCTACTCCCTGGAAAACATGCAATTTGTCAAGAACGATTTTTTATTAAACCACCCTTAATATAATGTAAACAGCCATGCTAAAAATGATCAATTCTTTCAAACAGTTTTAGGTAATATATATGGATAATAATGAAAATTAATAAGGTACCAAATTATAGAATTGAATTGAAATGAACCGGTTTGTTTTCGAAAACATGCATGGAATGAAATACTTGATACAAAGAATTCTTTCTTGACACCATCTTGGTGTGCATTTATCAGAGTACAATGCATTCATAAATGAATAGTCACTCAAAATCAAGGGTGGCAATATTCGTAGAAGGCGATATATAGCGCCCAAGTTAGAAATACTAACAACAGTTATGACAACAATTAAAAGATAAAATTAAGCTATCAACAAAGATACATTTCGATCTCCACGTACGGACAAAGAGATATATGAGGTGTCACCAGTATGATTATATTTTTAGGCAAAGCACCAGTTGTTAATTAGTCCAATTTTAAGGATTAAAAAGCGACTAACCTGAATTGCGCATAGAGCTATTCATTAATTGTCTTCAACTCTAAATAGTTGTTGAACTAAATGTGGTATATAGTTTAAACAAAACAAGAAGTCACACTCTGATAAATCTGAGGGCTGCTTAGGTCGTCTATTTATAACGATTGTCGCGTAGTGGGAAAATTTTGAAAATATTGGGTTACAACACACATGATCAGGAATCAGCTATTAATTTCTACACCAGTTAGACACTCCCGGAAACTACCTACCAAACTAGAATCAGATAACCAAAAGAAAAAAAGGCATATCTGAAAAAGGGAATGATAAAGTTCGCATCTTTATTAGTTTTCAAGCTAGATAGAATTCTAACCACAATCTAAAACATTAAAATGGAAAATAGTAACACCCTAAACCTAAATAAAAATTTCTCTGAGGCTGCATTGGATATAATGAGAATATATGCTTGTAGCCAGTTGGCAGAAGAAAAAATACTTCGATCAAATTCATATATGGTATCATGTGAACACCATTTCCACATGATAATCAAGAAGTTACCTCATATATTCTGACTTAGTGACATATAGCGACAACTCCGATATATATGTTTGTGCTTATACACACCCACAAGGCCACAAGTAGACATATACCAAGAAATTAAAGCATTTATTTTGATTCAGTAAAAACGTCGATGTGATGAAAGTGATATGGCCGGTCATATATAGATGTAAAGATTCGAGTAAGATGTATAACTGGTGCAGGCGAAGAAAGGAGTGGCCTTCGAGGGTCATGGCTTGATCATGCCCCAACCAGCTAATTAACTCCATACTTATTTTCTTCGTACGCTTTAACAATGCACTACAAGAAAAAGCCTCATTAGTGACCAACATTATGCTTTTAGTGACTTAACTTTGTCGTCACTAAATGAGAATTTTTTTGTAATGGACCAGGATTATCATAACAAAAAGCTAGCAATATTAAGATGTAAGAAAATAAGCATCAAATTAATAATTAAAGCAAAACACCAGTTACTACTCGATCCCATTAGCATTTAGCAACCCAACTCTATCCATAGTTTCTAGTAAAAAACTAATTTGCATTGCACAACCCAACCAAACTCATTTTTTATATTTAATTAATAACAATACGTAATTGAAATACAGTAAATCCTTAACTTTATTAATAATTAATATCAACCCTTAAAATCAGAATTCTCATTTTCCTAACCTGGAGTTAATCAGATCCTTAAAATTATATAGTAACTATTAATTAATTTAATTAATTATTTAAACAAAAAATCATAAATTAGTAAATTACACGTGTCAAATGAAAGTTACGTCAATTGACAATTTAGTTAAGTGTCAAGTGTGAATCTATTTACTATTTAATCTAATAGAATAAATAGAAAATTAACCCATTGCAGAGTGCAAACACTACAACAAATATGTATTTCATAATTCTTCATATATAGAGAATGGTTATATTATATATTCATTATAATTCATAGACAATAAATTGATACAATTAACATTAAAAAGCAATACATATATATATAACCCTTTTATTTCACGAGAACGTAAAGACCACTTCGAAAATTATGCATTTAATGTATAAAATTGTGTATTTGATTCTAAAATATATACATTTCATGCATGTAATTAAACATTTACCCATTTGATGCAAAACTTTACTCATTTTATGTATGAATTTGTGCATTTGATAGAATTTATGCATTTAATGTATATCTTAATGAATTAAAATTTCAAATGTAATTTTAGTGTTAGATTATGAAACTTAGTAATATTTAAAACTATTAATAATTTTTAAGTTACAAATTTAATAATATTTGATGCACAAATTTATGTATTTAAAAGTGATTTTAACGTTCTCATGAAATTAAAAGTTTTTACATGAACCCAACCACATGGTTGTTAAGATCGCGAGTAAGATCGTAGGATCGGGCGATCCTACGATCATACCAATGGATTTCGAGTAGGATCGGTGTAGAATCATTAATTAACAAGATCGGATGTAGAATCGTGGGATCGTTCGTAGGATCGTAAGAGCGGTCATCGATCCAATCCTATATTTTATTTGGTCCGGACCCTTTTATCCGATACAACCTTTTCCCTAGATCCAACCAATTTATCCATTAGGATAGTTAGTCAAATTATAGGATGTATGATTGGTTGACGTTTTATGGATGTTCATAAATATTTTAAAATTGAATGTACGTTGTTTTCATGTTTATTGTATAAATATTTTTTTGAAGTGTTATATACTTAATTTATAATATAAAATCATAAAATTATAGTATCTAGAAAAAAATTAAAAAGTAGTGAAATCGTGGTAGGATCTTGCGATTCCGATCTTGCAGAAGACAAAAACAATCCTTGGTAAGACCTCAATCTTGACAACTTTGCCCAACCATATGCATGTATGTATAACACCAAGGCCAAGCACGAGTTCAAGCCTAGAACTCGAGTTTCACAAATTATTGAATTAATTCAAGCCATATTAAGGGATAAACTTCAAACTAATTAATTGATTGACTTGTTTAGGTTTAGTTAACTAAACTAATAATTGTATCAATGTATATATGATGATTAATTCAATGCAGATATTAATTGTATCTTAAAATTTTAATAATAATTCTTCTAATACCATTAATCTATATCTATCTATCTATATATATTAATAAAACAAAATAATTTGTGACACGTGCCACTCCCTCAACTCTCCTAATTTTGTTTTTCCCGCTCATTTTGACTAATATAACTCTTTCAATTAATTTATATAATTGAATTTTATTAAAAGATTACTGATACAATTTAATAATTTTAAATGATACCTAATTTAACATATAATTTACCTAAAAAGTTTTATCTAAATTATATAATTGATTTATTAAACAATATTTTTTATTTTTAAAATTTAAATTAAATATAACATGTTTTAATCCTAATTATAACTTATAATTTAAAAATAATAATAAATAAATAACTTTACTTATTTCTCGTGAATGCATGAGTCATCAACCAGCAATTTACATGTGACAAATCATATTCTAGAGAAACAAGTAATATCTAAATCATATTTTTCTAAGTTTAAATCTAATATAATAAGATTTAAAAATCAATTCAAATCGAATATTTATATTTCAAAGCTTAAAAATGATTAAAAAAAACTTATTATCAATCGTATGTATTTAAAAGTTTTACAAAATTATAGTTTATATCAAATAATGATAATATAATCTTGTAAGAATTTATGTTTAATTCTTAGTTTGTAAGAATTTAATATAAACAACTTTATATTAAAAGATCCGCGTAATATGCGGGTAATAAACTAGTCTTTTATATATTCTATCTCACGTACAACTAAACCCGGCCATTGAATTCATGTCGACATCAGAAATGGAATTTAAGAGGTCCCCTCATGCATCCCCTTACAAGTTACAAACCAATAATATTTAATTTATACCTTGTGAAAAATAATAATATAAAAAAGGTGGCACAAGTTGGAAAAAAGGAATATAAGCAGTTTATACGTCTTATATAAGCATTTATATATTTTGAAAATGATACATTTTTTAATATATACTTAAAGCGGCATGTATTTTATTCTGTATATCCACCTGTATTTTAACCATTAACTTTTGTATGTGTGTGCACGTGCGTGTGGAAACCTTATATGTTTGTGTTAGGGATAGCAACAGAGTGGGGATTGGTCAACCTGTCTTCGCTTTTAAAAACCCACATGGCCTTAATGGGGATCCCATCGGGTATTGGTGATTTTAGTGTCACATTATCATTTTAGTATAATGCAAATAATAAGTATGTTAAAGAGATCATATTCTAGTTTTAATATAAGTCAGGAGGTGCGGAAGAACACACATTAATCTCAATTGATTTCGCAGCGACCAAAATGGCAGGGGTCAAAGGGGCTCACCCCCCCGCGGCGGGGTTCTAGGGGCAACGCCCTTGGCAAGGGTCCCGCTGCCCGATGAGTGGGCGTGGTCGAACATATTTTATGGAGGGACCTTATTAAGGGGAAATAAACAATTATTTGGGATCCTAAGTTAATTTCTGTTAAAATTTAACCTCCATTTAACTGAAATCTTATCCTTTCGGTGGTTTTGACGTACATAAGGAGAAGATAAACATTTGATTATCATACAGTTTTTAGGGGATTCGTTTTTTCTTTTTTTTTTTTTTTTTTTTTTTTTTTTTTTTTTTTTTTTTTTTTTTTTGCCTAAAATGAATTTGGTGCTTCAAGAATTATCCCCATAATTTGAATTTCGTGTAACCCACACATTAAGAGTCAAAATGTCAAATTCAGAAAGTGTAGTTCACACGATTCTTGGAGAAATTCGTGATTTCAAAAACCCTTGATCTAACAGAGGGAAAAACTGCGGGGATTTGGGGAACCCATTTATAACATATGTTTTACTAAACTGTGAATTTTATTTCGAGATTTTTGTTTAACCTAAACGAATAATATTTATAGCGATTCAAACCACAAACGAATACAAAAATGAATAAATCATAACAAAACAATTATAAAATTGACTAACAATTACATATATATATATATATATATATATATATATATATATATATATATATATGTGTGTGTGTGTGTGTGTGTGTACAAACAAATAAAAATACTTATTATTAATATATGATATAAATATAATAAAACATACATATATAATCTAAAATATAAATAAATTAAAATACTTATTATTATGAAAAAGTAAACGGGTATTCCATCGGTGTTTTAATCGGGTTATCAATGCGGGTATCATAAATCACGTCCCCGTTTAAAATAATCGGGTTCGGGGAAAACCACCCTCATTTTAATCAATTTTCGGTTTTTCTCATCGGTTCGGTTTTTTTTTTCCATCCCTAGTTTGTGTGTGTTTTATGTGTTTGGTTGGGATGTGTATGTATATGTATAGGTTGTGTTAACAATGAATTGAAGTGTGTTTTGTGTGCGTTATTCGTTTGTTCCTGCATCTTTTAATAGGCTGTCGTGTTTTTTTCTTGTTCCCTGCATAGTGTGTCTACTATAGAGAGAGCTTTTCATGAGGTTTTTTCTTTTGGGTGCACGTGTGTGTATATATATGTGTGTTTTTAAAAAAGTACCTCAAGTTAGAAATGGGATCGGTCCTGTACCGATACCGAACCGGGTGGTACCAAATTTTTTTGAGACATAATTTTGATAATGAATACCGAATCGATTATAGAACTTCGGTACCCGTTCGGTTTCGATATCAGTACCGGTATTTTCGATATCGGACCGGTTAGAACCAAGTTTTTTTTTATTTTATCACACAAAGCTAATAATGATATCAAAACTAGAAAACAATTTTATATCAAAGCAAATAAATAAAGTTAAAATCAAAATAAAATAATAAAGTTAATATCAAAACCAACTATAATTGTTACTATTTAAACAATAAGAAAAGTTAATATTAAAATTGATAAACAAAGCTAATCATCCGTGTGTATATATCGGCAAAGATTTAATATATATTTAAATGTCAACGTAAATATATGTTTATATGTGTGTGTGTAAATTGGTAATAAAAATAACAAATGTCAGTATTAAATATATGTTTTCTAATCGGCCGTGTACCGGTACCAAACTAGATAGAACCGAATTTTTTGAGACATAATATTAGTAGCGAGTACCGAACCGATTATAGAATTTAGGTACCGATACAGTATTGGTCCCGGTTCGGTTTCGGGAAATCGGTAAAAAATCTCATCCCTAACCCAAGTCACAAGATTAAAAAATCAATGGTTGTGATCAAAAGAGGAAAAAAAACATGTGCTTCTCCTTTTTTTAACTGCAATGGTATTTTCGAAATAACAGCGATCATTAATCACACTTATAAAATGATCATTCAACATTCACCATTCACTTTGGTTATTTGGTCATTCACTAAACTTATTTACTTGTCACATCCTTGCTTTAAACATGCTTACTTAATCCCAGGAATAATAACGCTTGCATAAAGCTAAATAAAATATTACAATAAGTCATGCACTACACGTGCTACAAGATTACAGTACTAAGTTGCTAAAAACATCACAATATAAATAAAAGCAGCTACCCAGAAACCCAAGGCACCATAAAGCTATACCACAAGCTGAAAGTGAGCTAAGTCTTCTGGGTTGATCAGAAAATGACCTAAGCAGAAGGTCCAGCTTGCTCTTTACCTTTTCCTGTAAAAATTGTGAGTAGCAACTGTAAGCTAATTGCTTAGTGAGTAAACAGATATTCATGAATGCATGTAAAATATGTGGCGAAAGTGCCTATAAAGGCTTGTTATGCTTGCTTGCTTGTTTGCTTGCTTAATACCCAGAAAGAATGCTTGCACAATTGAGACATTTCACGCACAAAGGAGATGCCACCACTAGGGGTTACCGCTTCCGATGATCAGTCGGTGATACGGGGCTAGCTACCCGCATAATGCTTGGGATAGTGGTGAGCATCAGAATTGCTTGCTTGCTAAGTATAATGCTTATGAAAATGCACAAAGAAACGCTCAAACAAAGCTTGCTGTATACTATGCAGAAATAATAAGCAGATAGCAAATAAATATGCACATTAATAGATCAGGTGTAAGATCCGGCTAAGTTGGGCATCACCTGTACCACAGTGTTCGCCTTCACTCACAAAAGTCTATTGAATTCCAAAGAAGTCATATAGAATTTAGTGTTTTTTCCAAGAAAAGTAACCGGTGACCTGTTGAGCGGGTTGCAATTGCTGATGTGGATTTTATAAATCTATGATTTTTTTCGATTAAGTCCTCCAACTAAATTATTTTGTCTTATAAATCTCTTAACTAAATTATTTTATCTTATAAATCCCTCAACTAATTTTTTGCCACATAAATCCCTTAATCTTGATAAAACTCATGTTATTTGTTGTTCTATCAATTTAAGTGATAGTTCAATTGATACTCACGTCACACATACGTGGATGCAAAAAAAATAAAACAAAATCATAAATCAAAATGATCATTTTTATTGTTTAATGTTTAATCGGGATGAACTAGTTAATTATATTTAAAAATTATGGTCTAGACAAACATAGGATCGAACTAATCATCATTTATGTTTTTATATCAAACCAACTTATGTTACCGGAATAACGAACTTTAAATTTTTTTAAAAAATTATTTTCAAATAACCATCGTCGTTTTGAAAAAATATTATTTTAAAACCAACTTATTTTGGTCTAGATAAACATGACATGCTCTGTCATCGAAATAAACATCGTTGTTTTTAAAAGTGTAAAAAAAATTTCATTTTATTTTATCGAAAAGTTGAAAGGTTTAAATAGTTCGAGGACTTATCATGATAAAAAATGAAATGGGGACTTAATAGAAATTTTTTTATACTTTGATGGTTTTTGCAACATAGGTTTAAACATGTTAACATGTCAAGGCAGTTTAACGGACCAAATTAAATGTTATAAGCAGTTTGGGGACTTATCAGAAATGGAAAAAAATTTTGTACTTTGATTGTTTTTTGCATAATTTTCCCATAATTAAACTCTTCCGAGTTGTCCATTGCTACGACAAAAAAAGGATGTTTTCTCTAAATTCCAGCCAATTTTTTAAAATAATTTATTTTATTGTTGATATATATATATATATATATATATACACACACACACCCAATAACAGAGTAACAGAATATTGGTTGTAGTTTACCTGAATTCTGTTATCTCCGATCAATCTCCTTCGGATTAGCACTTGTTGATCAGACGAGTTATAAATGATAGGAATTAGGGATTCTACAAGGGTTAGGGTTTCTTCAAAAATAATAGCTCTACCGCCTCACTCTCAGCTTCTTCTTTCCCGCTTTGTTAATCAACAAACAACATACATACAGGTACAACGTGCATTACTATTTCGTTTACGTGTTCTTTGTGAAATTGATGGTAGATTCTTGCAATTTGTAGCACTTTGTAATGTGTATACTGATTATTGACCATGTATGATGAATCGCACCCAACTGATTTTTGATTTATTTTTTTATTAACCTAAACATCTTTAGTTACTCTGACCACGTACTACTCCGTCTTTGATTATCCAACATAAAAGAACTTTTTGTTAAAGGTTACAACATATAAAAATAATCAGCCATGATGATACATAACTTATTCTTTGAACATAGTTGCATGTATAATACCCACGTACTCGAGAAAGTATCAGAGGTTTCTGCCCAATTTTTTTTTGGTATCAGAGCCAACGATCCATCAAGATTCATAATCCAGAATACAAACGTTCATGGGAAACGACAAGGAAGCCACTGGAAGTAACAATGGTGGAGAGACAATCGACATCAATTCACCATTTTACATCCATCCATCAGATTATCCCAAGAAAATGCAAGTGAACGATGTGTTAAACGATAACAACTTCAATGATTGGAAGCAGGAGATGATGAACTTTCTGCTTGCAAAGAACAAGATGGGCCTCGTAGATGGGTCAATCAAGAAACCGGAAAAGGTACATGGGGCGGATGCTATGATCAAAGGATGGTTGACGACAGCCACGGAAAAGGATATACGGACTAGCGTAAGTATGCAATTACCTCGGCTGAGATCTGGCAGATTTAGAAGAACGGTTTGGGAAAGAAGGTGCTCCTCGAGCATATGAATTGAAGCAATCGCTCAGCGTCACACGGCAGAACGAAACATCCGTATCTGCATATTTCACAAAATTGAAGGCTGTTTGGGACGAACTACAGACGGTTCTTCCTACACCACGGTGTACTTGTGAATGATGTGATTGCGGCATAGGCAAAAGTTAAACGAATAGAATGAACGGGAGCGATTTTATGAGTTTCTGATGGAACTCCATGATGATTTCTCGGTCATTAGAACGCAGATTCTGGCCATGAAACCCACACCCACTTTGGGGGCTGCCTACCACTTGGTGGCCGAAGATGAGCAGCAAAGAGTGATCACCAAAGCTTCCAAGAGACCTGGTGCAGCAGCCTCTGATATGTTTTTACTTTCTCCAGTACGTGGGTATTATACATGCAACAATAGAAGAGATAAAAAAGAGCTAACTAACTCTCAGCTATTTTCTACACATTAGATAATTAACAACTAATTTGAAAGTTTGAAAAAATAACAATCTTATCGACATATGCGCGCTGACCGGTTCCTTTAATATATGCCATTAATTAGAGTCATCTTCCGAATGTAGATTTGTTTAGTTTGGTGGAAATTGAGAAGATATTGATTGAGGTTTTACTCTGATGATGAATCTCTGGATGGATATGGTGAAGGGAAGATTTGTACCAAGATAAGGGGATCGATTAGTAGATGTAGGGTTTGGCTAAGGGAGATACATTGGAGGAAAGTTGTCAAGTGTGTTTTCAATGATTAAGTCGTAACAGATGATATGGTTGGTTCTTTTAAAATGTTTTCTCATCCTTGTTTTTGTAATGTGTACCTTATCTGGTTTGAGACTGCATGTTTCCTATTCTTGTTGTTGTGGGTGTACGTATCAATATGGTGGATTCATGATCATGACCAAATGTTAGAAACAGGGACAATAACTATATATTGAAAAAGAGACTCTCCAAAGATAAATTTGAATAAACCAACAGAGTTATGAGTATAATATATTGAACCCCCAATAGGAAAGGTTTTGCTTCGTGTTATCTATTAGTCTTCTTTATGTGAATGCTTCGTATTATATTCATGTTTTTCTCTAATTGTTCCAGAATGAGTACAAACAACACCATCGAAAGCCGTAAGCGCTGCAAGTGTAGAAAGTCCGAGTGCCTGAAACTGTAAGCTAATTTAACTATGACAACTACTCTTTTTCCCATTTAACTACGACAATGTGACCACGTTCTCAAAGCTCCAGTTTACCAATAAAAGTTAGAGGTTGTTAACAAAATGCTCCCTTAATAGATGGGGAGTTATAAATTATGATGTGTAAATTTCTCTAACATTATAGAAAAGGGTCAGACATAACCTTTCAAATGTTCCACCGAAGTCTGTGTATAACGTTTTGTAATGGGTAATTCTAAAGTGTGGCATTACTAAGAAAACATGATTGTTTTGCCTTATATTTGTATTATAAAGTCAAGTATGCAATTGTTGGTGATAAGAACATTTTTTTATTGCAGTTATTGTGGGTGCTTTTCTGCTGGATATTATTGTGACGAAGCTTGTTCTTGCCAAGCATGCTTCAATACACTTGATTATGAAGATTCGGTTGACGAGTCACGTAGACAAATAGAACAGCGAAATCCATCTGCATTTTCCCCCAAGATTGATTACCTTATACAGCCTCCAAGAAACCATCAAGTAGGTTATCACCTCTTAACTGTATTGTACATGCTAATTTTTAGATTCTCAAACCATAATGGCTGTCAACAGGTGGGTGAGGATCAGCTAATTCCCATTGCAGGAAAACACAAAAAGGGTTGCAACTGTAGGAAATCAATGTGCCAGCAAAAATACTGCGAGTGCTACGAGGTCTGTTCTCGAACTTCGAATCTGTTTATGGCAGATTTTCTTTGCTTTCTCTATGATTCCTGCCATGTTCTACTTACTATAGGCTAATGTTGGATGCACTGATGGATGCCGATGTGAAGGATGTAAAAATATGTTTGGCAAGAAAGGAGGTAAACTGGATCCACGTAACTTACTTATTTATGTAATCTAATCTAGTAAATGATTAAGGAACTAATCTTGTGATTGATCATAAATGTTAATCAAGAAAAGTTTGATTTCCTTTCTTGGTTTTTAACTAAAGTTTAGCTTACACCTTGCATTGCAGCGTACAATGAGTATAACAAATCTGGCAGCATGCATGAGAGCTGTCCATTCGAATCTAAATGATCCTGACAATAAGGAAATGGAGTCTGTTAGGTTGGAATTTTCTCCTCATGGATTCCATAATCCTCAAAATTCAACTCCTTGGACACCAAGTCAGCATTCAGAGTAAAAGTTTAACTTTTATATTTCAACAGCAAGTGATAATTTTATTCAATCTGTTGCAGTGTTATTCTTACTGTCATCATTTCTTTTCTAATGTCTAGCCTTGGAAGCAATACGTCAACAACAAGACGACATATTCGTTCATCAGGATCTGTTGACAGTGACATGATCTTTTATACAAGTAGAGGGAACTTTGATATGGTTGCTCCTGTGTATCAACAAGCATATCCCAAAGTCGAATACATGAATCAGGACACACCTCAAGATACTACAGATGTAAATGCCAGAAATCTCACTTCAATGACAAACCTTCCTTCAATGGACTGGCAGCAACGTTCATAAATTATTTCGAATGTGTCTTCTTCAAATTCCTTACATTAATGATTGTTTTTTCCATTCCTCGCAACATTAGTTCAAATATGTGTTGAATTAGATTTTACATCCTTTCATGAACATGGCTCAAGTTTGTTAAAATTAAAGCACCACAAAATTGACATTAAGATTTGGTCCTAACATCCGTATTAATTAGAATACAATTCATCTTTAGAATTTATGGCAATTGTGCTAATGATTCTTTTTAACTCCAAGTGATTGATGTAGTTGATTAGGCTTGGATTTTGGTTTTAACATATGTTAGTGTGTGCTTATGCCATCAACTTGTTTAGGGCCATGCTCATAGACAGGATTTGAAAACGTTGTATGGTCCATTGTATAGACGATGGACCATTATGGCGAAAGTCAAATCCCATAATTATTTTCATAGAAATAGATGTAAATGCTTTCTAAGGATCGTTTATGGTTCTTTTAATAGGTCCAAGTTATTGTTGTTTTGGCTCATAGTTTACATGACCCGACTTCGGTTTTTGGTAGAACCATGTTTGACACAACGGCAACATAGTTTACCCCATTATTTAACTATTAGAAAGATCGAGCAGTCTTTAACCAATATTTTTAATTCTACACATATAATATAAAGAGTAATTAAAGAGTGCATTTACTTACATTATTGACATTTAGGTTGTCACATGATGTGTAAATACAAATTTGATATGTCAAGAAATCCATTCTAATCAAATGAAACTTATGCACTTATAATGTTACTTTTTAAAAATTATTAACTTCAATAAACATGCTATTATACTGCATATGTAGTTGATCATTATATGATATCTATTATCTCAACCCATCCCCTCCCATTCAAATAGAAATCATGTCATCCATCATCAAGCCCCTAGGCATGCAATTAGCCAACTGCAAAGGTCATTAATCTCTTCCAAGACATTGTAATGACTAAGTCTGAATGAGTGCATTTACTTACATTATTGGCATTTAGGTTGTCACGTGATGTGTAAATACAAATTTGATATGTCAAGAAATCCATTCTAATCAAATGAAACTTATGCACTTATAATGTTACTTTTTAAAAAATTATTAACTTCATTAAAAATGCTATTATACTGCATATGTAGTTGATCATTATATGATATCTATTATCTCAACCCATCCCCGCCCATTCAAATAGAAATCATGCCATCCATCATCAAGCCCCTAGGCATGCAATTAGCCAACTGCAAAGGTCATTAATCTCTTCCAAGATTGTGTAATGACTAAGTCTGAATGAAAAACAAGTTAACATAATCAACAATTATGTGTCCTACATATGAAAAAGGTCATCGTAATTAACAAATATAAACCAAGAACATGAATTCTATACATACGCATTTTATGTCAGAAATGTTAGATTCTGAAATCCAGCAGAATACATGGTTTGTGCAGATTTCTCTCCAAGTTTGTACTCTACTACATCATCAACTGCAACAAATAAAATCATACACTTCAGCTATAATATATAGATACAATCATGCAGTTACTTGATTGATCCATTGTATGATTTCAGGAAATAAATAAAACATTCAAGTTGATGATGAGCCAAAACAACAATAACTTGGACCTATTAAAAGAACCATAAACTATCCCTAGAAAGTATTTACATCTATTTCTATGAAAATAATTAAGGGATTTGACTTTCGCCATAATGGTCCATCGTCTATACAATGGACCATACAACGTTTTCAAATCCTGAGCATGGCCCTAAACAAGTTGATGGCATAAGCACACACTAACACATGTTAAAACCAAAATCCAAGCCTTATCAACTACATCAATCACTTGGAGTTAAAAAGAATCATTAGCACAATTGCTAAAAACTCTAAAGATGAATTGTATTCTAATTAATACCGTCTTTTGCATGAATACAAAAATGTAAATAGGATGTTAGGACCAAATCTTAGTGTCAACTTTGTGGTGCTTTAATTTTAACAAACTTGAGCCAAGTTCATGAAAGGATGTAAAATCCAATTCAACACATATTTGAACTAATGTTGCGAGGAATGGAAAAAACAATCATTAATGTAAGGAATTTGAAGAAGACACATTCGAAATAATTTATGAACGCTGCTGCCAGTCCATTGAAGGAAGGTTCGTCATTGAAGTGAGATTTCTGGCATTTATATCTGTAGTTTCTTGAGGTGTGTCCTGGTTCATGTATTCGACTTTGGGATATGCTTGTTGATACACAGGAGCAACCATATCAAAGTTCCCTCTACTTGTATAAAAGATCATGTCACTGTCAACAGATCCTGATGAACGAATATGTCGTCTTGTTGTTGACGTATTGCTTCCAAGGCTAGACATTAGAAAAGAAATGATGACAGTAAGAATAACACAGCAACAGATTGAATAAAATTATCACTTGGTGTTGAAATATAAAAGTTCAAAATAAAACTTTTACTCTGAATGCTGACTTGGTGTCCAAGGAGTTGAATTTTGAGGATTATGGAATCCGTGAGGAGAAAATTCGAACCTAACAGACTCCATTTCCTTATTGTCAGGATCATTTAGATTTGAATGGACAGCTCTCATGCTGCCAGATTTGTTATACTCATTGTACGCTGCAATGCAAGGTGTAAGCTAAACTTTAGTTAACAAACAAGAAAGGAAATCAAACTTTTCTTGATTAACATTTATGATCAATCACAAGATTAGTTCCCTTAATCATTTACTAGAGTAGATTACATAAATAAGTAAGTTACGTGGATCCAGTTTACCTCCTTTCTTGCCAAACATATTTTACAATCCTTCACATCGGCATCCATCAGTGCATCCAACATTAGCCTATAGTTAGTAGAACATGGCAGGAATCATAGAGAAAGCAAAGAAAATCTGCCATAAACAGATTCGAAGTTCGAGAACAGACCTGGTAGCCATCGGAATATTTTTGCTGGCACATTGATTTCCTACAGTTGCAACCCTTTTTGTGTTTTCCTGCAATGGGAATCAGCTGATCCTCACCCACCTGTTGACACCCATTATGGTTTAAGAATCTAAAAATTAGCATGTACAATACTGTTAAGAGGTGATAACCTACTTGATGGTTTCTTGGAGGCTGTATAAGGTAATCAATCTTGGGGGGAAATGCAGATGGCTTTCGCTGTTCTATTTGTCTACGTGACTCGTCAACCGAATCTTCATAATCAAGTGTATTGAAGCATGCTTGGCAAGAACAAGCTTCGTCACAATAATATCCAGCAGAAAAGCACTCACAATAACTGCAATAAAAAAATGTTCTTATCACCAGCAATTGCATACTTGACTTTATAATACAAATATAAGGCAAAACAATCATGCTTTCTTAGTAATGCCACACTTTAGAATTACCCATTACAAAACGTTATACACAGACTTCGGTGGAACATTTGAAAGGTTATGTCTGACCCTTTTCTATAATGTTAGAGAAATTTACACATCATAATTTATAACTCCCCATCTATTAAGGGAGCATTTTGTTAACAACCTCTAACTTTTATTGGTAAACTGGAGCTTTGAGAACGTGGTCACATTGTCGTAGTTAAATGGGAAAAAGAGTAGTTGTCATAGTTAAATTAGCTTACAGTTTCAGGCACTCGGACTTTCTACTCTTGCAGCGCTTACGGCTTTCGATGGTGTTGTTTGTACTCATTCCGGAACAATTAGAGAAAAACATGAATATAATAGGAAGCATTCACATAAAGAAGACTAATAGATAACACGAAGCAAAACCTTTCCTATTGGGGGTTCAATATATTATACTCATAACTCTGTTGGTTTATTCAAATTTATCTTTGGAGAGTCTCTTTTTAAATATATAGTTATTGTCCCTGTTTCTAACATTTGGTCATGATCATGAATCCACCATATTGATACGTACACCCACAACAACAAGAATAGGAAACATGCAGTCTCAAACCAGATAAGGTACACATTACAAAAACAAGGATGAGAAAACATTTTAAAAGAACCAACCATATCATCTTTTACGACTTAATCATTGAAAACACACTTGACAACTTTCCTCCAATGTATCTCCCTTAGCCAAACCCTACATCTACTAATCGATCCCCTTATCTTGGTACAAATCTTCCCTTCACCATATCCATCCAGAGATTCATCATCGGAGTAAAACCTCAATCAATATCTTCTCATTTTCCCCCAAACTAAACAAATCTACATTCGGAAGATGACTCTAATTAATGGCATATATTAAAGGTACCGGTCAGCACGGATATGTCGATAAGATTGTCATTTTTTCAAACTTTCAAATAGTTGTTAGTTATCTAATGTGTAGAAAATAGGTGAGAGTTAGTTAGCTCTATTTTATCTCTTCTATTGTTGCATGTATAATACCCACGTACTGGAGAAAGTAAAAACATATCAGAGGCTGCTGCACCAGGTCTCTTGGAAGATTTGGTGATCTCTCTTTGCTGCTCGTCTTCGGCCACCAAGTGGTAGGCAGCCCCCAAAGTGGGTGTGGGTTTCATGGCCAGAATCTGCGTTCTAATGACCGAGAAATCTTCATCGCGTCCCATCAGAAACTCATAAAATCGCTCCCGTTCCTTCTATTCGTTTAACTTTTGCCTATGCCGCAATCACATCATTCACAAGTACACCGTGGTGTAGGAAGAACCGTCTGTAGTTCGTCCCAAACTGCATGCAATTAGCCAACTGCAAACGTCATTAATCTCTTCCAAGATTATCTCAACCCACCCTCTCCCATTCAAATAGAAATCATGCCATCCATCACCAAGTCCCTAGGCATGCAATTAGCCAACTGCAAACGTCATTAATCTCTTCCAAGATTGTGTAATGACCAAGTCTGAATGACAAGTTAACATAATCAACAATATGTGTCCTACATATGAAAAAGGTCATCCTAATTACCAAATATAAACCAAGAACAAGAATTCTATACATACACATTATATGTCCGAAATGTTAGATTCTAAAATCCAGCAGAATACATGGTTTGTGCAGATTTCTCTCCAAGTTTATACTCTACTACATCATCAACTGCAACAAAGAAAATCAGACACTTCAACTATAGTATATAGTTACCATCATGCAGTGACTTGATTGATCCATTCTATGATTTCAGGAAATAAATAAAAAAACCATACATAATATATATATATATATATATATATATATATATATATATATATATATATATATATATATATATATATATATATGTATATATATATATTATATGATGGGAGAATTTCATATATACCCTCCAAAGCTTCATAATATTATACATTTGTATATAGAAAACTGTAGGAAAAAAACAAACAAGAAAATATAATAAGACGACACGATTTGATTACAAACGAGCACAAATATATACAATTTTTTATGTTAATGTTAATTATTTTTACTATAAAGAATTTACATAGTAATGTTTACAAAAATAAATTATATAAAATTATTTAAAGGGATATGATTTTTTTAATTTAATTTTAATAAATATGATATTTTATAGGTTTAGTGGAAAGAAGAAATAAGTAAGGGTAAATGGTCATTAATTAATTATCAATATTGAATATGAGTTTTAAATGTTCTAAAATAATTAAATTAATGAATTTGGTTATATATGATATTAATGAAGTTTAAAAGGGATATATGTGATATTAATTATTAAAATTGGGTATATATGATATTATGATGTTTAGAAGGGATATATGTGATATTAAAATTTTAAGTTGGGTATATATGATATTATGAAGGTTTGGAGGGGTATATATGAAATTCTCCCTTATATTATTATATTAGAATTTTATTAAAGTTAAAACTCTTAATTATATATATATATATATATATATATATATATATATATATATATATATATATATATATATATATATATATATATATATATATATATATATATATATGAAATATTGTTCGCGAGAGTACCATTTATGCAGCGCAACAGAATGTACTTTATTTAAAAATAACTTTTTTAGTTTTTTTCCATAAATATGTTTTAATTAACATTATAAATATGATATGTAAATTTCGCATACATTTACATATTCTAATTTCTTCAAAATGATGTAAATGTATACTTACATTAATTTGCATCTATGTGAACGTAAATTTATGTGATGCATGATTTCATGCACTTAAAATGTGTGAATGTGCTTGAAATCTATCGTCTTTTTAATGTTAAATAAAACATGTTTATGAAAAAAATTATTTTTATGAGTGATGGCTTATGGTGCGTTGCATAATAAGCAGTATTCACTCGAACATATATATATATATATATATATATATATATATATATATATATATATATATATATATATATATATATATATGTATATATATATATATATATATATATATATATATGTTCAAGTGAGTACCACCCATTATGCAGCGCACCAGAAGGTACCACCCGTAAAAGTATTTTTTTTTGAAAATTTTTTTACACGGATTATACGTAAATTTCACGCAAATCCGAACACTATAACTGCATGAAAACACGCATAACATAAATGCACGTTCACATGTCTTCAAAATTATGTAAGTGTGTGTTCACATCATTTTTTAAAAGTTAGGATATATGAATGCATGTGAAATTTACATATAATCTTCATAATGTTAATTAAAACATGTTTATGAAAAAAAAATTTAAATTTTTTTTTAAAGGTGGTACCTTCTGGTGCGCTGCATAATGAGTGGTACTCTCTCGAACCATATTTTATTTTTATATATATATATATATATATATA
>JAANYP010005738.1:5107-50798 GCA_020465985.1 Centrapalus pauciflorus | reverse complement strand
AAAGTTTCTAATTTAGGAAAGTTTCTATTTTTAGTAAGTTTCTATCTTTAGTAAGTTTCTATTTTTAATAAGTTAGTAGGATAGCTTAGTTTACTGCGTTTTGCTATGAAAAACAAAAGAAAAAAGAGAGAAAATTACAAAAATACAAAAAAAAAAGGAGAATATCAGAAAAGGAGTTAAGTCTTAGATACATAGGTACAAAGTGACGAAAATTAGCACCGTCGTTACAGACTCTAAGTATTTAGGCTTTCACACATAATGCAACTAAATCCTAAGTGTTATACTTTATTTAGTTCGATGTGTTGGTAGGCATAATACATATAGGGAATCTCAAGGCTAATAAAATATTCTAGAAAAAGTCAAGCGTGTCACTAACCTAGATGTACGACCAATCGGTCTTAATTTTTATGTACAAGACATACAAACATTGAGTCTAAATGAGGTATGCAAACTTTCTGGGGATGTATGGCAACATCAAATACATCTAAAATGGAAAGAATAGAAATATCATATGTAACTGAGAGTCGAAAACATGCAACTCTGTTGTACGTAAGTACAGACCTGTTGTCTTTGTTTAGATTCGGGTTAGCAGACATGTCGCTTTGTTGTACGTCAGTACAGACCTGTCACCGCTATCTGCTAACTTTAAAGTTAAACCTTAAGTCGAACTAAGACACTTTGTTGTATGAGAATACAGACCTGTGTCCGATGTTTGTCTTTTAAAGAAAGTTTGCAAATACCAACAAGTTAGAATTTTGTCTGTGTGCCTTGATCATAAAAGTATGTCTATGTCTGAGTCACGTAAGATAATTTCCTGATAAATAAAAAGGCCAAGGGATATTCCGAAATGTAGAGTGTTTAACAGGGTAAAATACCAACAATCGGCTAAATGGGTATGTCACGACAAACAATCAAAGGAATCAAAAATTCCTAAGTGTGAAAGTTTAAGTACTGACAGTTAGTATCGGACATCGCTATCTGATTGAACCTTTCTTAGACTATACTCACCAAAAATATGTTGTTTGGTATTTAGCTTAGCTTGTAAATTTATTTTTATAACTTAAGTCTAGATTAAATTTTTTAGTCGAAATTTTATTTTATTTTATTTTTACCTTAGTTTATTTTATTTTATTTTATTTTAGTATAGTTTAGTTTTTACTTAGGTAAAAGGTCAAAAGTTACTGAGGGTGCATTCAAAGTTGGATAAAATATACAATGCGTGAAATATCTGAGCTTAGGGTAAAAGATTTGGCATAGTTTATCTGGTTACACTACACAGTAGAAAATAGTTGGAAAAAGTTGAAATTATTTCAAAATTTCTGAAATTTTTCTAAGTGTTTGTAGCTTCGAATCTAAGACAGACTCGAATTTGAAGTTCTCGAATCTATCAGTAGACTCGAATCTACACATAGACTCGAAGGTAGTTAGTATATAAAGGTCCACAGTGAAGGCATTTACTTCTCACTATTCTCGAATCTGATTTCTCGAATCTGTCACTGGCGATCTCGAATCTATTCTCGAGTCTATTGTACTTCTACTAAACGACATTTCGTCGATTCTAAAGCTTTTGTGGTCGATTCTACTTTCAAATCTAGGTATAAGCAACATGATTGTACAAGATTTTGGTGGTTTCATACACAAATTTGGGCTTAAACATCACATTTTGATGTTTTATTGGTCAAAATAGGGTTATTCATAAATAACTAAGTTAGGACCTATAAAATATCAAATTAAAGGCATAAATCAGTGATTAGAACTTAGTTGAACTAAAGTATGTGATTTACCTAGTTCAAAAAGGTTAAAATCTTGGATTTTTGTTGAAAACACAACGGTCGGCCTCTCGAATCTGATCTTGGGCATTCGAATCTGATCATGGGTTTCTCGAATCTATCAATAGATTCGAGATGACCATGATATTCGAATCTGTCCATCAGACTCGAATAGGGTCTATTCGAATCTGTCCATTTGCATTCGTATATGGACACTTCGAATCTGTTACCTTTGAATTTGTACTTTATTTACTTTGTTGAATTTAAATTTTATTAAACTTGTGGAAATTTAATTGTGTTGGATTTGGTACTTAATCGAGTACAAAATAAAACAAATTTGAATTTAAACAAGTTTATTGATTTTTAATAAATCTAACAATTTTATGTATTGTGCAGATATGGCGCTTCGTGCTTTTGTTCCTAAGCACAATATGGTACTGAATCATGCTCATAACATCCCTGAGGCGCAGGGATTTCGAGAAGTTTTAGATTTTCTAGCGGAGTCTAGGATCAGTTATGTGTTGTATGAAAATATTCCGATTGTGATTTCATATGTACGTCAATTTTATGATCACTTACAGGTGGACTGCACTGTCACCCCGACAGTGTTAAGAACCAGAATTGCCGGACAACCATTGGTTTTCTCTGCTGATATTTTGCGTCAAGTACTGCAGCTGGGTTCCCAAGAACAAGAGGACGGGCCTATAGACTTTTCTTTAAGTATTAGGCAAGCAGCATTTTTGAGAATGGGATACAGCTTGGACGTTACAAAATCTTCGTATATGAAAAGCGGGTTGATAGGACAATGGCGTTTCTTAGTCCACGTATTCATGGTGTGTTTTGCGCCTAAGAAGGCTGGTTTTGATTACATCGTATCTAAGATTCAATCAGCGATGATAGCTATGGTATACAATAAGAAGTTTAGTTTCTCGCAGCTGTTTTTCTCAGAATTTATCCATCAAATCACGGCTCCTGAGAGAGAAAGGTTCCTTTTGTATCCGAGGTTCGTGATGATGTTGATAAGGCACTTCTTGCCTGAGTTGCCACAATCAGACGATGCATTGAGCGTTAATGTTATGGAGAAGCGCATTTACTCTGACTGTTCCTCACACCGAGGAAGGTTAGCAGTTCCGGTGGCACGACCACTATTTGGTGCAATTCTGGATAGGGAATTTCAAGCCCCAGATATTGCCAACTGGGCAGGTGAAGTAGAAGTTCAGCCTCAGCAGCAACAGCAACAGCAACAGCAACCGCATCAACAACAACAACAACGACGTGAACAGCCTCGTGTTCGTCCCCGTGATCCAAGGCGAAGACAAAGAGATACTGCAAGTCAGACTCAGGCGTCTAGGCCTTCTACGAGTCAGCAACCAGAAATGCAGGAAGCAGGGCCGTCAACTGTCCCAAATGAAGCTGATCAATTGTGCCAAACGTTAAATGAAATTTGGGAGGCGGGTCCACATGCAAATGAAGATATAGCTGCTGCATTAGTGGGAGAATTACTTGAGCCTCCAGAAGGAGAAGAAGATGTGCTGAGGGATGTTGAGAATTATGAGCCAGAGCAGGCTGATGACGTTTCGTCATCTTCAGCTACTGAGTCAGAAGAGATGGAGGAGGTAGAAGCTGAAGCTCCAGAGTCAAGGTCTGCCGTTCCTGAAGTTCAGATTGGAACTTATGGTTCGAGACTGATTATTAATGAACGTGGTTCTAGGAGGAGATGGGACAGGGAATCGGAGGAGTCTGATTTCGAAGAAGACGTAGTTTCTCAACTTGTGACGAGGCAACGGGCCAAACGTCACAGGTTCATGCAAGGATCCTCGTCAGTCTCCGCAGAACAACCAGAAACTCCTCAATCTCAAAACCCTCAACCTCAAGAACAAGAACCTCAAACCAACATTCCACCACCACCACCTCACGATGATCCTTATATTCCATCACCAATCACTCCAACTCCAATTCAGTCCATCCCATCAACCTCATCCTCATACGCCGACAATCAACGGTTTCAGCAGCTCAAAGCGCGAGTCGATTTCCAAAATATCCAAATCTTAGGCCTAACAAAGGCAGTCGGCGAGATTCAGACTCATAATGCCGATCTAAAGAAGATAGTGGACACAGTTCAGGAAGAGAACTTAGAGCTGAAGGCCTTTGTTTGCGATCAGTCAGCCGAGATAAGGTCGATGCGCTCCCTTATTGAGCAGTTAATGAAGAATCTACAGGCTCAGGGGGAGACATCGTGCCGTGATCAGGAAGCACAGAGACCGAGACATGAAGATGATGAAGACAACCAAGGCAATGATCCAAGCCCACAAAGACAGAATGAGCCAGTAGATTTTTCTGCTGCTCAGACTGCTCAATCTGAGGGGGAGCCTAGTACAAGGGGAGAAGTAGGAGGAGCGGGAGGAGAAGCTGGTTCTTCAAGGACTTTAGATAGCGACATGATCGATGCGCTAAAAGATATTGAAGAAGAGCTGATGGAGTTTGATTTTGAAGATGATATTGAAGATTTAGAAGAAGGTGAGTTTATTCCAGATGATGTCGCTGACTGGAAATCAGATGATGAAATGATAGATGATGAAGATGATCACGTTAACGAAGTAATAATCAATTCACAACCAATCACTGAACTGTATGAAAGCCAAGATCATAATGTGATTGATATTGATTACATCAAAGTAGCCTCAGCTGAAGATAAAGACCTTGAAGAGGCTGAGAAAGAGCCATCTAGAGCTGATCTGTTAAATCTTTGGTTCAAGAAGGAAGAAAAGAAAGATTAGCTGAAGATGAAGAAGAAGATGAGGAATCCAGGTGCTGGAAATTTCGCTGGAGGGATTATTAGCTGGTTCTTTGACAGAGAACTGCAGCTGTTTATTTTGAAGAGAAGAGATGGCCTTCAATACTTGAGGCGGACACTGAAAGCTTTTAATTCATTGCCCAAGATTGAAGTTAAAGAGTTAGCCTGGAAAGAGTTGATCAATATTGGAAATGATCCCTACGCGAGCGTTATTGAAAGAATTATAAGGAAAGAAGGGCGATCAGGCAGATTTGAGAGGCTTAAGCCGAGATCAGGCAAAAGGGTCGAGGATGGATCTAGGATAGATCCTCATACTGGAAGACCTTGGGCCAGAATGGTGTACAAGCCAGTCAAATGTCTGAAGAAAGTACCTATGAAACCAATGCCACAGAATGTTTTGAGCAACATGAAGTGGTGGTACCTAGAGATTGACACTGCTGAAGCTATCATGGAAGATCAAGACGAGCAGGTCATTTTGAAAGTATATGATCCTCTGCATTTGATAAACCTATCTAAGGACGACCTGAAGAAGCTTCACGATCAGCCTATCTTCTTCACTGAACCATGGAGATCTGAAGCCAGGAAGTTCCAAAAGATAGTTAAAGTTTGTATAGATGCGGGATTATATGCAGGTAGTAATATATATAGCTCTAGTACTTAAATTTGATGTCATGTAAATAATTAGAAGCTATCGTCAAGGAGGAGTCTGTTGGTACACCCTGTGTGACGATAGCAGTCTAATCGATTATGATTTAAGTAATATTCTGATTTAAGTAATATTCTGAGTTAACCAGTATTTTGATATATATGTTTAATATGTGCTTGTCTGTTATTGATTGTGTGTTTGAACTTGATGTAACATATTACAAGAAGTTCAAACATAAAGGTCAAAGATTATGTCAAGCATAAGTTAAAACATAAGTTTCATCACTTAAGTGTTTAAGTGTATTGGCTAGATTCGAATAGGTTAAGGATGGCATTCGAATCTGAGATAGATTCGAATGAGTCCATAGATTCGAACATAGGTTAGATTCGAATCTGTCAGATGGACAGATTCGAATGGGCCTTGGGCCAGATTCGAGTCTGACCCACATCAGATTCGAATCAGGGCCTATAATTAGGGATAGACTCGAATCATTAGCGGACCTTTGGCAGAATTCGTGAGGAATTAAGCAATAGGCGATCTCGAGTTTATCAGCTAGGTGAGTCCCGTTTCGGAGAGAATTAGTACGTAGGATCGTTCGTGTGTCGTTCGTTCAGCGTCTAATAGTCTCCGTGTTTCCGTTGGTTGAGAGTTGTCCGTCTGACCGTCAACGAGGATTCCGCACTCGTTAACGGATCCGCGTCAAGATAGATCTTGCATTGGTAGACCTTACACATTTGATCATATTTGTAATTTTAACCCACTAAAGTTTTGTATTTTATATCTCTTTTAATTTAATCATCTTTAATAATTTACAACAAAATATAATTTAATTTAAATAATCTTCGAACTTAATTAAATTACATAACTAATAATGTAATTAAAATTACATTATTTGGATCAAAACGAAATAAAAGACTTAGATAAAAGCTGGGTTGTTACACGTATCAAATTTGAACGATTCAGAAAGTACACGTATAATATGAATAATTAAAATAGTACACATACCATATCGATACATTTTAAAAAGTACACAACTATTCTACGACTTTAACCCTTTTATTAACAAGTCTTAATTTCATAGGTATAAGACACTTCTTCGAGTCCATGATTCGACAAGAGTGGTTTCGTTGACTTTGTTTGACAGTGATGCGAATAAGTTGTTGGCTATGTCTGCATATAATTTGATTGAGAAAAATCATGTGGTACACCATTCTTTATTATAACTAGAATTATAAAGAAAATTTGTGTTCATTTAAAGCTGGTTAATTCCATACAAATGTTGAATCGTCTATAGCTTGGTGATATCGATCGTTTCCTAGATGTTCTGAACGAGTTTAACTGGTAGGCGCTTCCCAGACGTTCTGAACGACTTGATTGGTAGGCGTTTTGCTTTCAACATCGAAATCGTTGCTAAAACCTTTTGAATTTTTTTTGACTTTTAGAAACGACCCATCATCGTAAAAAGTCCAAATGTCGTCGCAAAAAGTTTTCTTTTAGCGGCAACAAAGTCGTCGCAAAAGGAAATTTAATTTAATTTTGATCCAATTTTCGATGCACATTTTGCGACTACAATGTCATTGCAAAAAGTGATGACATTTTGTTATAAGAATATTGATGGAAAAGTCGTTGCCTTTTGCAACGACTTGTCACCGCAAAAGGTCAACTGCGACGACATTATAGCCTTTTCCAAATTTTCTTGTAGTGATATGTTCAGACATATGATAATGTTGCGGCTTCAGTTGATGGGAAGCAAAAAGCCAAAATTGAACTGCAGATTTGTGATATAGAGTTGGATTGTCTTACTACTTACAGTATTCAATTTTCCGTCATCATTATACTAATGCATTTCATGTGGTTTTCTTTAATTAATTATAAGGGTGTTACGATTAATGTCACACTGTGATATTCGTATGCTCAAGAAATGAGGAACTATGTTGCGACTGTGGAGTACCGATGCCTTATGATTATAATATCTCAATTTGCCAAATTCAAGTTCTGTAACAGTGATTTACCTACATTACTTTATTTACATATATATTTATATTTTATTCTTTTATATTTATATGTTGGTGTTATAATTATATTTGACATCTGAATTAATGGTTTTTTCTAGCACGTCCGTATATCTCATGTTCATACGATGTCTCAAGGCTATTTATAATTTCTAATGTTGATGAGATTGTTCATTTTAGCATCTACATGAAAAATTCTATTTAGTGATCTATTTTCTATATGAAAATTTCAATTTAGTTTTTTATATTTTCTTAACACTATTTAATTCATTTTTACAGTCTCCTCTGGAACCAAAATGATGATGCTTCCACTCAATAACTTATTATAACCTCATTGAAGTCATACTCAATCAAGGATAATTTATAGTTAAAACCGAGAAAGTTGATATATTTTATATATCACAGAAAATTTGGAGGTAATTCAACAAATTGCATGTTTTTTTATCTTATAGTTCACAATCTATAATTAAAAAATTGAATCACTTATACAGAAAAAGTGTCGTGTTATCGTTGGCACAATCAAGGGCATCCCTAAGGGTATGCCTGGAATTATCTTGGATGTCGATTCTGTACCACAAACATAAAGCCAAAAATTGTCCTAGAAGATAAAGGCGATAGTTCCGGTGAATTTGTAAAAGGCATGTTTGTGGGTGCAAAAAATGCAAAGAAGATGTTAGTGATGCAACATACAATTATGTATTCATCTTTTAATACATGTTTATACTATTTTATGATATCTATTCATCTATTTATATAGGTTTATATTATTTTATAACTTATAGATAATATACTTTACCTTGTGCCTTTTTATTAACAAGTCTTAAATTCATAGGTATAAGATACTTATTCGAGTCTAGGATTTGACAGGAGTGGTTTCATTGACTTTGTTTGACAGTGATGCGAATAAGTTGTTGTCTATGTCTACATATGATTTCATTGAAGAAAATCATGAGGTACAACATTTTTTATTTTAACTAGAAATATAAATAAGAGTAAATTATGGAAATAGTCCCTGTAGTTTGTTTAAAATTATGAAAACGGTCTCTCAACTTTCAAAGTTGCAGTAGTGATGTCTCGAATCACTTTTTACTTGCGGAAGCGTTCCTTCTATTTTTAAACTTTTTATGAGTGACGATTTTGCCCTTTTCTAAATTATATGTTTGGTCCCTGAACTATTTAATCTAAGTTTACTTTTGGTCCTTTTCTTAAATATTTATTTTTGGTTTTTTTTAACTATACTTATTTCTTTTTTAAAATAAATTTATATCTACTTATATACGTAATTTGGTTATTTTATGCCTCTTTTATGCATTCAATTTATTTATTAAAGATTTATTTATTTTATATTTTATTGGTTAAACTGTTTGTATGTTTTTATCATTTATACTAGTCCATCTAACTATTTCATTACTTTAATATATCTTTTTATTATGATTATTAAGAAAAGTATATAAATTTAAGGTTTTTATTCATTTTAATTTAAATATTTTGTTAGTCTAATACGTTACAATTTAATTTAAATATTTTGTTACGTTAATACGTTTTGATTTAAATTTTATTATTTTATTTGCTTTAATTTAAATATTGTGTTATGTCACTACGTTTTGATTTCAATTTGGTATTTTATTTATTTTGGTTTACAATTTTGTTGCGTTAATACTTAAGTGAAAATTAATGAACAAAATATATAAGTTTGAAAATGTATAAAACATATTAATGTATAAAATTGTAAATCAAAATGATGAAAATACTATTTTGAAATCAAAATGTATTTGCATAACAAAATATTTAAAATAAAACAAGTAAAATACTAAATTTAAATCAAAACGTATCAACGTAACAAAATATTTAAATCAAAAGTAATAAAATAATAAATTTAAATTGAAATCTATTAGGCAAACAAAGTATTTAAATTAAAACGAACAAAAACCTAAGTTTATATATTTCTCATAAATATCATAATTAAATCCGACATATATTAAGATAATGGAAAAGTACAAATAATATAAATATACAAATAGGTTGACAAATGAAATATATAATAAATAATTCTTTAATATAAAAATGGAATGCATATTTAATTATAATAATTATAAATATAATTTTTAATAAATAAATATATACTTATTTTTAAAAATAAATAAGTTTAAATAATAATAATAATAACATATATTTAAAAAATTTAATTGATAATTTATTTAATTAATATTTCAAATTTAAAATCAAAAATAGAAATTTAATAGAAGGACCAAGCTTGTAATTTAGAAAAGGGCAAAATCGTCATTTTTCAAAAATTTAGAAAAAGGGGGACCGTTTCTGCAAGTAAAAAGTGATTTGAGGGACCGTTTTCGTAATTTTGAATAAACCACAGCGACCATTTATGTAATTTACTCTATACATAATATCCACGTTCGTTTAAAGCTGGTTAATTTTATACAAATGTTGAATCGTCTGCAGCTTGGTGATATTGAGCGCTTCCAAAACCACCTGTCGAGTTGATTGGTAGGCGTTTTGCTTTCAAGATCGAAATCGTCGCTAAAACCTTCTGGAACTTTTTTTTTACTTTTAGTGACGACACGTCGTCGCAAAAGGTAATTCATTTTAATTTGACTTAATTTTCGCTGCACTCTTGGCAACGAGAATGTCATCGCAAAAAGTGATGACGCGTTATCAAATTTGCCTACAAATTTTAATGCTGGTTAATTGCATACAAATTTGCCTACAAATTTTAAATCGTTTGCAGCTTGGTGATATTGATCGCTTCCTAGACGTTCTGAACGAGTTGATTGGTGGCGCTTTCTAGAAGTTACAACGAGTTGATTGGTAGGCGTTTTGCTTTCAAGATCGAAATCGTCGCTAAAACCTTCTGGAATTTTTTTTGACTTTTTACGACGAAACGTCGTAACAAAAAGTCCAAATATCATCGCAAAATGTTTCTTTTAACAGTGACAATGTCGTCGCAAAATATTATTCATTTTAGTTGCAGGTCCCAAAAGGTTTCCCTAGTATGTTACTCTAAGCTGTGGAGTGGGGGGGGGGGGGGGTGAATACAACTATTTAAAACTCAACACACTTTTCTCAATGTTTGTGATCAACAAGTGTTAATTACAAACAAGCTTGAACTGCGGAAAGGTTCAAGCTGAGATGACAGATACAACAGATGTTTAACTAATTTAAGACACACTCAGACTAGGTACAATGAATACATTCACTAACATGAACTCATTGTTTACAAGACAGACATATGGACAGCTTGAACAATAACGACTTGGACACACATTACTGTTTTATTCAAGCAGACTTGCATGCATGAAAACACACTTCTTTAAACCATCTGAATTTCACACTTTTGGTTGTCTCACATTCCTTAGAGGCTTCCTTTTATACTCTCACTGAGAATCTCAGTGAAGCTTGCTCATTGGATAAGGAGATAGTGGGATGTCTTTCCAAAAACACAAAACAACTTTTCTGCACGTTCTGACAAAGCAGAATTGTCTTTACATAGCAGAATCTTTGTCTTTTCCTTTTTGTCTCTGTTGTAGAAGGCTTTAACAAAAAGAGGAATGTCAACTTTGAACCTTTCATCTTCTGTTATGGCCATTTTGATATAAGAAATGGTCAGTCACCCATTTCGAATATCCACTTTGTCTTCATGTAACAGAACAGCGTAGGCAGTCTTTTGCAGCTTCTGTTTTCCACTTTGTCTTTGACTTTGTAAACAGATCTTGTAGTCCAAAACAATACATGATGACATGGAAACATATTCCATAAAGTGTTTATCCTGTTCACAAAGAACAGGTTCTGTTCACAAGGAACAGAACACTTAATTTTGTTCAAGCTTCTTAACAAAGCAGCGTAGACAGTTTATGTCCAGCCTGTTCAATAGAATAGAACAGCTTGGGCAATCTGCCTTAGTTGCAACAAATGCAACAGGGTAAACAACTTTGACTAATATTGCAAATCACTTTTCAGGTTTCAATAAGGCATTAACAGACCTTAATTATAACTTCAAGTGCATCAAACAGGTTTGATTAAAAATCTCCCCCTAAGATGTAGAACAAGTTTGACTAAGACCTTTTTGTGCCTAACAGTCTCCCCCTATTTGCAATAATCAGTCTAAGCTGATTTTATCAATAATCACTATATACTTTTATATTACATTTTGCTGAAATGAAATTACAACATTGAAGTAAAGTAAAGGATCAGTTTATATATACTGATTTTGATTAAAAACAACACATGTTTTTACAAGAGTACAACTAATGTACTAAAGTAGATTACAACTGATGTAATAAGAAAATTACAACTAATGTAATAAAGTACAACATATATACAAGAAAAGTTTCAATAATTTGGACTGTTGATAGTGGGAGCAGGTAACGGCAAGCCGGTCCAACTTATGGACAACTTCCATTCTTCATCTACTCAGCAGTAGATGGACCTCCAAACTGTTGTAGTTCTTCTTCGAACATTTGTTCGAAATGCTCCCTGGTTTCTTCAATTTCCTCAATTTCATTTATGAGGAACATGAAGTTAGGATGTTGAAGCTTTCGTCTTTCATGGATCCCTTTAAGCTGTTCCCAGATAGCTGCTCTCCATCTTACAGATTTCTGGAAGGAGTTGGCAAGTCCCAAAGCAATGAGCTGCTTAAGACTAACCTTATGCAAATCTGATGCTCTCTGGAAACACTTTTTCTTTGATAAGGGATCTACAAAAAATACCCCAAGCTCAGGTTCCTTTATCAGCTTATCTTCCTCAGGTTCCACTCCTCTGGGCAGGCTGTGATCTACTCCCTTGATCTCAACAGCTAGATCACCTTGATCAATCATTATTATGAGTTCTTCCAGCTCAGTATCTTTCCTCCTTCTTCTGGCCTTTATCTTGGGTTTAACTACTAAGGTACCCTTGATTTCTTCTTTTGTAATCAGGCCAAGATTTTTAAATCTTTCCATTAATGTTTTGACATATGCCCTGATAGTCTTAGCAGTTTCAGACTTATACTGACTCAGGACAACTGCCAATTTCACCCATTCTCTGTACCCCATTTGAGCAACATCAGTGTGTTCATAGGCTTCGAATTCTGGACCTTCAGCACCTATCCTGGTTATTTGAAGCTTCCACTGTTTGCCTTTCTTTGAAATGGGAACAACTTTGACAATTGTTTCCTTGGCAAGCCTTCTGTTGGCAACATCAAAGAATTTATTCCTTGCCAAGTTGTCAAAGTGAATTTGGGCTCTTGCAGAGGAGGATGCTGACTTTGGTTTGATCATAGAGACCTGAGCACCCTTTTCTTTCTCTCCTTCTTTTTCAGCCACTAACTCATTGGCAGCCTCTAGTAGTTTCCTTTGGACATCCAAGGAAGGAATTTTTGCTTTTCTTGCCTCCTTGTATGCAAAGGCCTTTGCAGCTTTAGCAGAAGCTTCTTCTCTCTTTATCCTTTCAATGGATTGAAGCTGCTCTTCTTTGAATTTATAATAAGTCTCCATGGGGACACCCATTTCTTTGACCCGGGCCTTATCAAATTTCAGTTAAGCAGCTTTAAGGTAATCGGGTCCACTGAGGTTTTCCTCTTCCCTTAAGCTGTTGTGGTTAAGACAGCTTCAGGTTCCTCTTCCTCTTCTTCTTCTATTTGCTCCAGTATTAGATGTCTCCTTCTGCTTGGCATGTCCCCAGGAATGGATTCCTCCCCCTTAGATGGTGCAGGGTTTGGAGATCCAACCTGAGTAGGTTGAGCAGCTTCAGTTGATTTGGAGACATCCACAGTAGGTACTGTTTGGGAGACACCTGCTGCTTGTCCCACAGATGCTGAATTCTCCTTAGAGGGAGATGAAGATTTCTCCCCCTTAGACTTCGTCTTTGAGGCAGATAAATTCTCCCCCTTTGAGGGAGATGGAACATAGCCTTCAATTATGGGTCTGCCTGAAGCAACAAATTCAGCATGCTGGGCAACAGTTTTGGTAGCGGGTTTGGAACCAATAAGGCTATGCACTAAGTAAAGCCAAGTTGTCCTTTACCTCTGCAAGTTGGGTAACACAGGTGAGAAGAGAGGCAGAGTGGGAAGTAGCAAGAGAGGACAGCTGAGTAATGGCTTCCCTGTCAGAAGTTGTGAACAACAAACTTTGAAGCTGTGCAAGATTTATTTCAAGAGAATCTTGCATATCATCAAGGTTTGATGATAGAGAGACCACTAAGGTGTTCAAGCTGGCCAAAGTAGAAAGTAGAGTGTTTGTACAGGTATCAAGGATAGCTGACATCTGTTCGGAAACAGTTGCCACGGAAGACACAGAGTCCTGTTGGGTAGAAAGAATAGTTGAGACGGTAGTGGAGAGTGTTTGCAGCTGTGCAGTGAGTGCAAGCAGCTGAGAGGATTGATTACTTTGAGGAGCAAAGGTTGGAAAGGAAGTCTTGAACGAAATTAAGGAACCCCTTAAGCTGAGCAGACACAGAGTCTGAGATAATAGAAGGTAGTGAGGTCATAGAGGTTTCCAAAGAAATAACTTTATTGGTCAGCAAGGATAGCTGATCCTTCAAAGGAAGATCTTTGGGGGATGGAGGAGTATGAGTGGATTGCTTGGATTGGGTTGATGGAGAAGAATGTGCATGTGATGGTGCGGAAGTAGGGGTTTGTGGATTAGTGGGGGAAGGCAGGGAGACTTTAGAGAGTAATTCCATAGCCTGGGCATATGTGAGATGGCCCAGCTTGGAAGTACCAAACGAACTTTCAGCAGTGGCTATATCTGCATCATGAGGTGAAGTGGTAGGAGTTGGTGGCCCTTCTGATGCTGCTTGTGTTGTAGGACCTTCACTAAGACCTGGTGTGGTTCCCTCAGTAGTACCTTGGTTTGCATGTACCTCTTCATGGGGAGAGGGGATGTGCATTTCAACATCATCAGTGGTGAACCCTGATGATGGAATTTGCATATTGGGAGCAGCCTCACCAGATGGGTGGTCCAATTCCTCAAGTTCATCAGCTTAGGATGAGGGTCCTTCAACAGCTGTTGGGTGTATAACAGCTGCATCACCCGGGGCAGAAGTTTGAGGCTGATCTGCTGGATGATTTGTTCCAGCAACTTGGGCACCTCGTGCAGACTTAGATAGTGTAGGAGAAGTATTAAGTGGAGACTATGTGGACTCAGTGTGGAGTGGAGTGGAATCCTGTCTTTCAATACCATCAGCCTGTTGGGAGGCTGGGATAGTGGATGTGGTAGTCTTCTTTTGTACAACTGGTTCCTGTTGGGAGGAACCAGAGAGTCTAGGCTGACTCTGGGTTGACTCTTATTGGAGTGAAGCCTGCTCCAAATGTGTTGAACCTTCTCCCAAAATAGGAGAAGCAGCAGGGGTTGCTTCTTTTTCAACTGACTCCTGTTGGGAGGGGTCAGAGGGGCTGGTTTGGGATGATGGTTTCTTCCTAGCTAGAGATTTTCTCCTTGAATATTGAGACATTGTGGGGGATTGAGGAGAAGCAGCAGGAATTTGTGTGTGGACTGGTGGTGCGACTAGTTCAGAAACAGGGGGGTTAACCTGTTCAATGGTCTCAGGTGCCACAGAGGCACCAGCCACAAAGGTTTAAGGTTCAACGGATGAACCAGGGTGAGAAGTCTGCTCCCCCTCAGCCACTGAGGCTGATGGGGCAGACTTTGACTTAACTGTTTTAGCCTTCTTGAGGACAGACTCAACTTCAGTCGATTCCAGACCCCTTTTGACCACCTTCGGCCTGGATTTGGATTTTCTCTTGGGAGCAGCCACTGGATCCACCCTAACAGTAGATGGTCCTTCCACCAAACCAAGTAACCTCCTCACTGGTGTAGAGAGAGGAGGTTCATTTGGAAGAACTGGAGTGTAGAAGACTCTAATCCCAATGACAGGGAATGCAGCATTAGTTAACAATGGCTGGGAGTTGTAGAGATGCTCACCAAATACAAACTATAGGAATATGGGGATTTCATCTCTGCTAAGCTGGTCAAATGAACCAGCTTTGCTGCTAAAGCACATCACCACCGAGGCAAATAGGAAACTGAAGGTAGGTGACGAATCCCTTTTGAACAATGTGGCTCCAACCCTGGGTTCTGCCACACCACAAAAGTCTAGCAGATTGCCCATCTGATCATCCTCAGGCTGTGGTTTGTCGTATGTGTCAGCAACAGGAAGATGAAGAACTTCCCTGAGAAGAGCAGTGCTTATCTTAATGGTCTGAGTCCCATTGAGGATGGTTCCCCTAATGGTTTTGTGGATGATCATAAGCACAGGTGTACCAAAACTCATACACCATCTCCTGGTATAGGACACCAGGAGAGGCAGTCATAGCATAATGAAGGGGGTGTATTTGCAGAAACTCCACCATGTTTTCATAACCCTTTCCCACATAGTTTTTGGGAATGGTTAGGTTGGCTATATAGTTAGTCGGTTTCAGAGTGAGCATCGTGGTGACTGAAGGATGTTTTTCAACATCATCACCAACGAAAACTGGAAGTAGGGGGTTGTTTTGGTGAGCCATATGAGAGTAGTGGAATGAAGGATGCTGGACACTTAGTGGATTTAGGGTTTTACAGATAGTTATGGAAACAGTAGAGAAGAAGAAGATGATGAAACAATGAAAAAGGTATTTATAGGATTTGAATGTGAGTGAGTAGGAGAGAGAAAGGTTTGGGGGGTTGATTTGAAATGTTCTTTAACGGAAAACGGAACAGTTTGCCATGTCAGAACGGTTGTCAGACCATTTGAACCTTTTTAACTACTAACACACGTTAACAAACGTTATCCGCAGGTAATTTAGTTAAATAAATACATAAATTAAGTAACTTATTTATGAAGAAAGGTAATTAAAACTGATGATCCAAGCTGTTGTTCAAACCTGTGATGAGCAGGTTTCATCACAAGCTGATCATTCCTCAAGCTGTTCATGCAACCTGTGCAGCTAGATGAGAATAGATTTCATTGTGAAGCCTGTGCAATAGCTGATTAGATTAAAAGACAATGTCTTGTATGCCAGATTGAGAGAGTGAGCAGGTTGGAGGTTTGTTCAACAGAACAGGTTTGAAGTTAAAACATATTTTGTCAAGCTTGTTATATGTCCAAGCTGTCCAAGTTTTCAGAATGTTGCTAAGTATAGAACACGCAGAGCCTGTTCTGTCTAAGCTGTTCTGAGAAATTTGAACAGATTGAAAAATACAATTTCTTAGATCATCAATGACACTTAGTCACTTTTATTTAACATGCCCAGCTTGCTTACAAGGTAATTAAACCTGTTTTCATTAAGAGGCTTGGTGAAAATGTCTGCAAGCTGTTCATTTGTGGAAATAAAAACTTACCTCCACATTACCTTTCTGAATGTGATCTCTGATAAAATGATGTCTGACTTCTATATGCTTTGTTCTGGAATGAAAGACTGAATTGTTGGAAATGGCTATGGCACTTGAATTATCACATAGAATAGGAGTTTTCCTATATACAAGTCATAATCCTCAAGCTGATGTTGCATCCATAGAACCTGCCAACAACAACTTCCAGCAGCAATGTACTCAACTTCAACAGTAGAAGTAGAAACTGAATTCTGCTTCTTGCTACACCAACTGATCAACTTTCCACGAAGGAGTTGACATCCACCTGTTGTGCTTTTTTTGTCTAGCTTGCATCCTGCAAATCAGAATCTGAATATCCAATTAGCTCAAGGCCGGAGTCTTTAGGATACCAAAGACCCAAACCTGGTGTACCCTTTAGGTATCCGAATATTCTTTTTACAGCAGCTAGATGTTATCCTTAGGATCAGCTTGAAATCTAGCACTTAGACAGGTAGTAGACATAATATCTGGTCTACTGGCAGTTAAATAAAGCAAGCTCCCAATCATGTCTCTGTAAGCTGTGATTGAAACAGCTTTGCCACTGGCATCAGCATCCAATTTTGCATTGGTTGCCATTGGGGTTTTGATGGGAGAACTTTGATCAAATTTAAATTTTCTCAAAAGATCTAAAGTATACTTTCTTTGATTGATGAAAATTCCATTTGAGGTTTGTTTAACCTGTAATCCTAGAAAGAAAGTAAGTTCACCCATCATAGTCATTTCATATTTTTATTTCATGAGTAGTGAAAAATTCTTGCATAACTGCTCATTAGTAGAGCCAAATATTATGTCATCCACATAAATTTGAACAAGCATAATATCAGACTTCACCTTCTTTATGAACAATGTGGTATCCACTTTACCTCTGGAATAACCATTGCTCATAAGGAAATCAGTTAGAGTGTCATACTAGGCTCTAGGGGCTTGTTTTAGACCATAGAGGGCTTTGTCCAACTTATAGACAAAACCTAGGTGTTTTTCATTTTCAAAGCCTAGAGGCTGCTTGACATATACTTCTTCTAGCAGCTTGCCATTCAAAATGCACTCTTCACATGCATTTGAAATACCTTCATGCTCTTGTGGGCAGCATAGGCTAGAAACAAACGAATTGCTTCTAACCTGGCCATTGGAGCAAATGTTTCAAGATAGTCTATTCCTTCTTCTTGTCTATAGCCCTGAGCAACCAGTCTTGCCTTATTTCTAATGAAATGGCCTTGCTCATCCATCTTATTTCTGAAAACCCACTTGGTGCCAATTATGGTTTTACCTTTAGGAACAAGGACCAGCTTCCATACCTAATTTCTCTCAAACTGATTGCGCTCTTGCATGGCAGTGATCCAATTGGCATCTTTTAAAGCATCATCCACTTTCTTTGGCTCCATCAGGGACACAAAGCTAGAAAACATACAAAGTTTCCTAAGCTGTCCCATCTTGTTTGTACCCCTTTGTTGATGTCACCAATTATTGGATCATTGGGGCGACATCTGATCCACTTAGGATCATGTTTCAATAAATATTATTCTGCATCATTTTCATTTCCAACAGGTCATGTAGAACAGCTTTCAAGATTTTAAGACACACTGTTGTCTTGAGCCTATTCTCTTGTTGAACATGAATCTCTATTGTTGAACACATCAGCAGAGGATTCATGGAAATCAACATTGATTGGCTCTGGACATGGTGTATACACAGGGTGTATCAACATAGTCATCATCATGTCCATTGTGGTTAACAGGTTCCACTCTGGATGAAGTGGAAGCTTTTGATTCCTTTTCTTCATTGATGGAATGTATGAGATCATCAAAGCTGAACTCTCTTGAAACTGATTCAGGAACAGCTTTGGTGGAAGCACTCCTAGACTCCTCAAAGGTGACATTGATAGATTCATCAATCACTTTCTTTTGGAGTTGTATACTCTGTAGGATTTAGAGATAGCAGAATATCCAACAAACACACCTTCATCAGCTTTGGGTTCAAATTTTGCCAGCTGGTCCCTCTGATTCAGAATGAAGCAGGGACATCCAAACACATGGAAATAACTAATATTTGGTTTTCTCCCTTTGATTAATTTATAGGGAGTCTTGTTGAACCTTTTCACCACTAAGGATCTGTTTTGAGTGAAGCAGACTGTGTTGGCAACTTCAGCCTAAAATGATGAAGGTAAACCAGATGCACACAGCATGGTTCTAGCAGTTTCAATGAGAGTTCGGTTCCTCCTTTCAGCAACTCCATTTTGTTGTGGAGTTCTTACAGCTGAAAATTTTTGTGAGATTCCTCTCTCTTCACAGAAGTCCTCAAGAGTACTGTTTCTGAATTTAGTACCATGATCACTTCTAAGCTGCTTAACTTGAGCAGAGTTCAGCATCTCCATCTTTTTGATAAATCCAATAATTCCTCTGGCAGCCTCTCCTTTGTTCTTTAGAAAGATTACCCCAAACCTGGAGAACTCATCAACCATTACTAGAGTGTATCTTCTACCTCCTAGACTTGAGACACTGATTAGTCCAAACAAGATGTTTTTCTCTGCTTGCCTTTCTCATAAGCTGTGCAGAGTTTATCCTTAACCGATGTTATAGAAGGCAAACCTGTTACCAACTCTTTCTTACAGAGTTTGTTGATATTCTTGAAGTTCAGGTGTGATAACCTTTTGTGCCATAACCAGTTCAGGTGTGCATTGCTTCTTGAGATAAAGCAGGTTTCAGTTGTGGGATCAGCAGATTTCATGTCCACAACATATACACCTTTCTTCCTTTGTGCACACATCACAACTTTGCCTCGGGGATCCAATATGTACCCTAGGTGCTCATCAAAGTTAACCTTGTAGCCAGCATCACACAGTTGACTTATGCTTACAAGATTGTGTTTTAGCCTAGACACACAGGCTACCCTTTTGAATATAGAAGCACCAGCTTGAAGGATTCCATATCCCTCTGTGGATCCTTGAACATTATCACCAAATGTGACTTTTGGCCCTTTTTCAGGCCTGAGATCATTCAGCAAGTCCTTGCAACCTATCATGTGGCCTGGGCAGCCGCTGTCCAAGTACCAAACCTGGGATGGTTGTTTAACCTGGAAAGTGTGATGGGAAAATATTAGTTATTTTTAGGGGAACTCATCATAGCGATGAGTTCTCCTTCTTCATCAACATTTGTTGATGGACCAGTAAGATCAACACTAATATTTCCTATTCGGATTGTATCAGATTGGATACTATCCTCATTGACCATGTTACTTCCAGCACTGCTGGTTTTTGTAATGTTAGAACTAGCAGAGTCAGCAGGCCTCATGTCCCCGGTTTCAGGAAAGTCTTTGGCCATATGTGTCATCTTCCCACATTTGTAACATTTTCTCTTTTTAGATTTCTTGGAAGAAGTACTTCCAGAAACACATTCTGGAACATTTTTGTTGAACCTCTAAGCAGGTTTGGTAAACTTATTACTATTTTTAGAAGACTCAACAGTTTGAGTAGAAGGCATAACAGCAACAACTTTACCTGTATCCTCTTTCCTCTTTTTAGGAGGGCAGATATCAAATATAGGAAGTTTGATTGGCCTTCGACCTTCCATAGATTTGGGAAACATTTTACCAACTTTCTCAGGTTGAGCAGTGGCTTTGCCTTTGCCCTTACTGAGATGTGATGGATGTTGCCTATCAACATAATCACAGCTTTTGGTTTTGAAAGACTTACATTCATTTATAACCTGTTTTCCACTTTGATTTAAAAATTTATTTTAAATCACAGCAGATTTACTTTCAACATGAGACTTACCCCTGTTGAAAGCAGGCTGCTTACCTTGTTGAAAACCTTTTCTCAAAATGTTCAGCATCAAAAGGATTATCAGGTTTCTTACCATCAGCTTTAGATCCAGAACCTGTTTTGTTGACAGGTTTAGTGTTCAAAGCTGCAGTTCGAACCTGTTTTCCCTTCTTTTGCTTGTATGAACCAGTTGGGCACTTAGCAGACTGATTTGATGGAGAACACATTCCATCATCAGCTTTTAGACCTTTTTCACACAAGCTGTTAGTGCTTTGAGGCCTGACAAACCTATTTGTTGAGACAAGCTTTCCATTCACTTTCTGAATGAAAGCACTTGGAAGCTCACCAAGAGTGGTGGTCTTTTTCCAGATTATTTATCTCAACAACTGAAGCTGCCTTATCAAGATCCCCTCCGTGATAGGCTTGGATTTGAGCAGGGATCTGTTGACTGATACAATGATTGACTTTCTGTGCAGATTGGCACCAAGAGTCAACAACCTTTCGAAGCTTGGCATGCTTTGTGTCTTTTCTCTCTTTTCTTCCAATAAAATGGAATTGATGTGTTTTAATTCATCAAGTTCAGTTTCCAACTTATGGAAGCTGTCCAGTTTACTGGATTTTATTTCAAGATCAGTTTTTAGCTTGGAGATCTCAGACAACAAAGAATTAAGCTTCTCAATAGCAGCTTTTAATTCAACAAGGAAGTATTCAAACATTTTAACTCTTTCATCAGAACTATAATCTATAAAATTTTGTACCTTATACATCATTGTTGGGTTCCAGTTCTCCAAGCTGCTGAGAGCCTCAGCTTCAGCCAGGTCTTGTTTGAAGTTGCTTGTTGATGGGACATCAGTGTTGGCCATCAGACAGTTGTTATCTTCTTCATCTGATGATGAGTCAGATTCCTCCCAGTCACATGTCTCAGTCATGAGTCCCTTTTGCTTGTTGGAAGCCACTAAGTCTTCCAACTTTCTCAGCTTAGCCATGGCCATTAGGTACTTAACCCTGTAGCCATCGTCCTTATTTGTCTTGTATGGTTTGGATGTTAAGCCAACAACTTTAGACACACAATCAGCAGCTATATGGCCTGTTTTTCCACATTTGAAGCACTCAGCCTTAGTTTTGTCAAATGCTTTCTTTTTTATGGCACCTGACTTCTTTTGCAGCATTTTTCCACCAAACCTTTTCTTATTGAATTTTCTGACAAGCATTGCAATAATTTTCTCATCATCTAATTCAGTAAGATCTTCACAATCTTCTTCCTCAGACAATTCTTCCATTGCATCATCAGACTGTTGATCAGCTTGTGTGAGCACATCACACACCTGACCAGCAAGTTGTCTCACGCTGGCCACTAAGGCAGCACCTCTTTTGGACATCTCCAAGACATTTCTTATCTGTTGCCTTGATTGTTCATCATTTAGTAAGGACCCAAACAGATTTACAAGATCCATACCTTTGATGATGCCAGAGTTTCTTAGGATAGTAGAAAAATAATTCCATTCCTCAGGCAGAATGTCCAAAAACTTGTTTACCAGAGTTAAGCTGTCCTTGGTGATCCCAACAGCTTTGAGACCATAGATTAGAGCAGTGAATCTGGTATAGGTTTCAGTGAGAGACTCCTTTGGCTTTGCAAAGAAGAGTTCAAACTGTCTAACAAGATTATTGAACCTGTTATCCAGTGTGACAGTGGGACCATCATAGACGGTACACAAAGTATCCCACATTTACTTTGCAGTCTTCATTTTCTTAACATGTTTGAACACATCATGAGGAAGAGAAATAACCAGGTTGTTCCTGGCCTTTGCATCAAGAGCAACTAGCCTTTTGTCTACTGAGTGTGTCTCAAGTATGTGACAAAAGGAATGTTGTTTTGTTCACAGACTTTGAATGCATTGTCCTATCCAAAGATTATAAAATACCAGAAAATCTTATTTTACTAAGAACGCCAAGAAAGGACAATGTATACTGCTTGGACACAGAAAAATTATCCAAAGCTAATACCTTAAGTAGTTTAATATCCAAAGCATCGTCTAATGAGTCTGCTCTTTGGCACAGAAGGATGTGTCACATGAACTTCAAATCTATGAATATCTTAGTCAAAAACAAATTGGTACGAGGTTTGCCACAAAAGGATTTCATATGTGACGATCACTATGTAGCCTGTCTCAAAGGCAAGCAACACAAAACTTCTCATAAGGCCAAGGAAGTAAATTCAATCTCTTCTGCTCTTCATCTCCTTCATATGGATCTATTTGGTCCAACTTCTGTTTTGAGTTTGAATAAAAGAGCCTACTGTTTAGTCATTGTTGATGATTTCACCAGGTTTACATGAGTTTATTTTTTTTAAGGACTAAGGATGAAACTGCTGACTTAGTTAAATCCTTTATTCTAAAAATTGAAAACCAATCTAACTTAAAAGTAAAGGTGATCAGATCAGACAATGGAACTGAGTTTAAAAATCATGACCTAAACAGTTTCTGTGAGTCAAAAGGAATTGCAAAACAATACAGTGCACCTAGAACACCACAACAAAATGGAGTAGCTGAAAGGAAGAATAGAACATTAATAGAGGCTGCTAGAACCATGTTAGCTGATTCCAAATTGCCAATTACCTTCTGGGCAGAGGCAGTAAATACAGCCTGTTCTGTTCTAAATAGGGTCCAAGTAGTCCAGTCACAAGGGAAAACTCCATATGAGTTGTTCCATCATAGGAATCCCCTAGTTACCTTCCTAAAACCATTTGGTTGTTCATGCACTATCCTGCATACTAAAACTCACATAGATAAGTTTGAGAGCAAGTCTGAGGAAGGATTCTTTGTAGAATACTCCACACAGAGCAAAGCCTATAGAGTTTACAACAGTGTATTTAAAGCCATTGAAGAAAGTGAAAATGTTGAGTTTAATGAAAATACTGCAAATGTCAAAGGCACTGGTCCTGATTGGTTATTTGATTTAGATTCACTAACAAAATCTCTAAGTTTTGATGAGTCATCTGCAGGAGCAGTTGGACACAATGTTCAAAATGGTAACACAAATTCTCATGCTGCCAGTGCAAATTCTCACGCTGCCAGCACAAAAGTTCAGATTTTTGGCACAGAGACTCAAACTGTTGACGATTTTGATAGATGGGTTGAGTACACTATTCTTCCACTTCTATCCTGTGACCCACCTGGAGTTCTGATTGACCAACAAGACAAAGGTATAGAGTTTGAGGAGCCACGCCCAAGTCCTGAAGAAACAGCTCCAACTTATAGGGAATCAGTCCCAACTCCAGATCAGATTGTTACTGAAGCAGAATCATCAAGTGCAGAGGGTGATGACACCAACCTGGGAAGCTCAATTCCGATACAAAGTGAACCTACACTCATGGTTCACAAATATCATCCTCTTAACCAGATCATGGGAGATCCACGCACACCTGTGCGGACGAGGAATATGATCCAGAAGGAATCAACTGCTTCTGAAGAAGCAGTTCCTGAGTTCAGTCTAGCTTCCTTTGAACATGCATGTTTTATGTCACAACTAGAACCAAAGAAGACATCTGAACCTCTGAAGGATCCATCTTGGATTGAAGCCATGCTAAAAGAGCTACTGCAATTCAAGATTCCGAATGTGTGGCAACTTGTTGATTTGCCTAAAGGAAAGAGGGCACTTGGTACACAATGGGTTTTCAAGAATAAAAATGATGAAAGAGGTATTGTGATCAAGAACAAAGCAAGGCTAGTAGCTCCAGGTTACACTCAAGAAGAAGGAATAGACTATGATGATGTCTTTGCTGCAGTAGCAAGGATTGAAGCCATCAGACTGTTCCTTGCCTATGCAAGCTACAAAGGGTTCAAGGTGTATCAAATGGATGAAAAATTTACATTCTTATATGGTACTATTGATGAAGAGGTATATGTGTGTCAACCACCTGGGTTTGAAGACTACAAGTATCCTGACAGAGTTTACAAATTTGACAAAGCACTTTATGGGCTACACCAAGCTCCTAGAGCATGGTATGACACTCTGTCTTCCTACCTATTATTGAATGGATTCAAGAGAGGTCCTCTAGACAAGACATTGTTTACAAAGTCTATCAAATCAGAGATCCTTCTTGTTCAGATCTATGTTGATGACATCATCTTTGGATGAACCAATGACATACTTTTCAAGGAATTTAAGACCTTGATGCACAGAAGGTTTCAAATGAGTTCAATGGGTGAACTAATTTTCTTCTTAGGATTGCAGGTTAAGCAGAAGCCCACTGGTCTCTTCATTAACCAGTCAAAGTATGTGAATGACATTCTGGAAAAGTTTGGATACAAGGACACCAAAGTTGCTAGCACACCAATGGACACTCATAAGCAGCTTGATGCAGATAAAGAAGGAGTTGATGTGGATATTCATTTGTACCGATCCTAGATAGGTTCACTGATGTATCTCACATCTTCTAGACCAGATATAATGTTTGCTGTTTGTGTTTGTGCCAGGTTCCAATGTGCCCCAAAGGACTCACATCTGTTTGCTATTAAGAGAATCTTTAGATATCTAAGGCCAACAAAAATTAGGCCTATGGTATCCTAAGGAATCTCCTCTTGAATTAACAGCATATTCTGACAGTGACTATGGAGGTTGCAATATAGACAGGATGTCAACAACTGGAGGATGTCAATATTTAGGAGCAAGACTAGTCTCTTGGTAGTGCAAGAAGCAAACCACAGTATCCACTTCATCCACTGAGGCTGTATACGTTGCAGCTGCCAGCTGTTGCTCTCAGGTTATGTGGACTTAGAATCAACTAAGAGACTATGGTATGAACTTTCTATCTACTCCCATTTACATTGACAATTCAAGTGCAATCAGTATTGTACAAAATCCAATAAAGTTTCCCAAAACCTAGCACATAGATATTAGATTTGCAATCCAGCAATTGACAAATCAAAGGTTGAATGTTTCAAGAGTCACAAACTTCGACACTTTGCTAGAGAGTGTAGACCAGAAAGTCAGCAGCCACCAAGACCCCGACAGACCAGTCAAACACAATCTTCACAGGCTCTTGTTTCACAAGAAGACACTATTTTTGACTGGAGTGACCAAACAGAAGAGGAGTTTCAGAATCAAGCTCTTATGGCAGAAACTACAACTGTTACTTCCACTGAACTACCATCTGAGGTAAATATTAAACTCTCCTCCCAAGCATGCAAAAATATGGTTAAAAAGTACAGAGATCATAATGAAAGCATGTGTAAAACTCTATCTAAGATGGAAGAAAGGAGGTATGGGTATATGCAGGCAATAGAGGATCTTGAGAAACAGATAAATGACTATAGGGACAATGAGATTCAGATGGGACATGATAGGACATATCATGAGTGGGAGAAAAAAGAACTTGAAGAGAAAATAGAGAGCCTTAATAAGAAACTAGAAGAGGCTGAACAAAAGTTGCTAGAAGCTCACAAGAAAGTAGATTCTATAAACATTGATTTTGGCAATTTCAATTTGGCAAATCAAAAGTTAGAACACCATGGAAGTTCAATTTAAAGATAGGGTAAAATCTCAACTAAATCCCAATGAAGGAATAGGGTATAATGCTACCCCACCTCCTTATAATAACAAATACATTCATCCTCTGAGTGAAGTTGCTGATAGGCTTGTGAATGAACCCTTAGATGGGAAGATGAAAACTGTAGATCCTATCCTTGAGGATAAGCCTTAGTTGGAAGAAGAACTGAATACTAATGTAGGCAGTAAAAGTGAGGAAGCAAAGAGTAATTCCAGAACCATGAGTGAACCCCTAGTAACTCCTGTTTCTAACCTTATTAGAACTAGCAGCCTGAGGGAAGAAACCAACAGTTTGAAAGGAAAAGAGAAGATAAGTGAATACAAACATGCTTTATATGTTTCTGTACCGTCTAACTGTAATTTTGCATCCTCTTCTAAGACAGATAAAAATGGTAAAAATGTTCCAGTATGCACATGCCGAAAGCATGGTGTACAAAAGTTTCCCAGACAGCAGCAGGTGAGGGGAAATCAAAGGAACAAGAATCGGTTACGGTCACACAAAAATGGTTCTCCAATCAAAACAATCAAAAGATGTTTTCACTGTTGCAGGAAAAACCATCTGGCCAAGCACTGTTTATATAAACCAGTTGTTGAAAGACAAACTGTGTTTTAAAGACAAGCTACTTCACAACAACCAAAAGCTGTAAAGGCCTCAAAACTTGTCACCCCAGTTCCAAAGAACACAGTTGACCATAGGTTTGTAAAGGTCAACAAAAAGCAGCCTGTACACAGAAAACAAGCTTTGATGAAATCTAAATTGAGTGTGAAAAACGAATGTTGTGTCAAAGGCAAAAATATAGTTCAAACTGCTAATACAAAAACTGGAACTGTTAAGCCAAAAGTTGAAACTGGTAATGCAAAATCTGAAGCTGCTTGCATTCAACATCCAGTACCAACTGTTAAGACAAATACTGGAACTGTTAGTGGATAATCTAAGACTGTTAAACAAAAAATTGGAAAGAACACCTGGACACCTCATGTCATAACTAAATACTCATCACAGAATCCACCAGTGGATCTCACTAAGTTTAAAAAGACACAAACAATGTTCAGTTATGTTAATACACATGGACAACCCAAAACCAACCTGGTTTGGGTTTACTTCCCTACTAACGGAGGTTTTTTTTTTTTGTGCAGGGCAACCACAAGAACCAACATAAGACAAGATGGCATGTGGACAGTGGCTGCTCCAGGCACATGACAGGCAATTCTAAGTGCTTGTCAAATTTCAAAAGCTTTGAAGGAGGATATGTTGCATTTGGTGGAAACTCCAAAGGAGGTAAGGTAATAGGTAAAGGTACTGTCAAAGCATGTAACATGATCTTTAATGATGTACTGTATGTCGAACAACTGAAGTATAATTTACTGAGTGTGTCTCAAGTATGTGACAAAAGGAATGTTGTTTTGTTCACAGACTCTGAATGCATTGTCCTATCCAAAGATTTTAAAATACCTGAAAATCTTGTTTTACTAAGAACACCAAGAAAGGACAATGTATACTGCTTGGACACTGAAAAATTATCCAAAGCTAATATCTTAAGCTGTTTAATATCTAAAGCATCATCTAATGAGTCTGCTATTAGGCACAGAAGGATGTGTCACATGAACTTCAAATCTATTAATATCTTAGTCAAAAACAAATTGGTACGAGGTTTGCCACAAAAGGAGTTCATATGTGATGATCACTGTGTAGCCTGTCTCAAAGGCAAGCAACACAAAACTTCTTATGATCTCTTCTGCTCTGCATCTCCTTTATATGGATCTCTTTCGTCCAACTTCTGTTTTGAGTTTGAATAAAAGAGCCTACTGTTTAGTGATTGTTCATGATTTCACAAGGTTTACATGGGTTTGTTATCTAAGGACTAAGGATGAAAATGCTGACGTAGTTAAATCCTTTATTCTAAAAATTGAAAACCAATCTAACTTAAAAGTAAAGGTGATCAGGTCAGACAACGAAACTGAGTTTAAAAATCATGAGCTAAACAGTTTCTGTGAGTCAAAAGGAATTGCAAAGCAATACAGTGCACCTAGAACACCACAACAAAATGGAGTAGCTGAAAGGAAGAATAGAACATTAATAAAGGCTTCTAGAACCATGCTAGCTGATTCCAAATTGCCAATGACCGTCTGGGCAGAGGCAGTAAATAAAGCCTGTTCTGTTCTAAATAGGGTCCAAGTAGTCCAGTCACAAGGGAAAACTCCATATGAGTTGTTCCATCATAAGATTCCCCTAGTTACCTTCCTAAAACGATTTGGTTGTTCATGCACTATCCTGCATACTGAAACTCACTTACGTAAGTTTGAGAGCAAGTCTGAGGAAGGATTCTTTGTCAGATACTCCACACAGAGCAAAGCCTATAGAGTTTATAACAGTGTATCTAAAGCCATTGAAGAAAGTGCGAATGTTGAGTTTAATTAAAATACTGCAAATATCAAAGGGACTGGTCCTGATTAGGTTATTTGATTTAGATTCACTAACAAAATCTCTAAGTTTTGATGAGTATTCTGCACGAGCAATTGGACACAATGTTCAAACTGGTAACAAAAATTCACATGCTGCCAGTGCAAATTCTCATGCTGCCAGCAAAAAAGTTCAGACTGTTGGCACAGAGACTCAAATTGTTGATGATTCTGATAGATGGGATGAGTACACTATTCTACCACTTCTGTCCTGTGAGCCTCCTGGAGTTCTGATTGCCAACAAGACAAAGGTACAGAGTTTGAGGAGCAAATCCCAAGTCCTGAGTAATAGCTCCAACTAATAGGGAATCGGTCCCAACTCCAGATCAACTTGTTTTCGAAGCAGAATCATCAAGTACTGAAGGTGATGACACCAACCTGGGAAGCTCAATTCCGATAGAAAGTGAACCTACACTCAGGGTTCATAAATAGCATCCGCTTAACTAGATCATGGGAAATCCACGCACACCTGTGCGGACATGGAATATGATCCACAAGGAATCAACTGCTTCTGAAGAAGCAGTTCCTGAGTTCAGTCTAGCTCCCTTTGAACATGCATGTTTTATATCACAGCTAGAACCAAAGAAGGCATCTGAAGCTCTGAAGGATCCATCATGGATTGAAGCCATGCAAGAAGAGCTATTGCAATTCAAGATTCAGAATGTGTGGCAACTTGTTGATTTGCCTAAAGGAAAAAGGGCAATTGGTACACGATGGATTTTCAGGAATAAAAAGGATGAAAGAGCTATAGTGATCAAGAACAAAGTAAGGCTAGTAGCTCAAGGTTACACTCAAGAAGAAGGAATAGACTAAGATGATGTCTTTGCTCTAGTAGCAAGGATTGAAGCCATCAGACTGTTCCTTGCCTATGCAAACTACAAAGGGTTTTCAAGGTGTATCAAATGGAAGTAAAATCGGCATTCTTACATGGTACAATTGATGAAGAGGTATATGTGTGTGAACCACCTGGGTTTGAAGACTACAAGTATCATGACAGAGTTTACAAATTTGACAAAGCACTTTATGGGCTACACCAAGCTCCTAGAGCATGGTATGACACTCTGTCTTCCTACCTACTACAGAATGGATTCAAGAGAGGTCCTCTAGACAAGACATTGTTCACAAGGTCTATCAATTCAGAGATCCTTCTTGTTCAGATCTACGTTGATGACATCATCTTTGGATCAACCAATGACACACTTTGCAAGGAATTTGAGACCTTGATGCGCAGATTGTTACAAATGAGTTCAATGGGTGAACCAACTTTCTTCCTAGGATTGCAGGTTAAGCAGAAGCCCACTGGTCTTTCATCAGCCAGTCAAAGTATGTGAATGATATTCTGGAAAAGTTTGGATACGAGGACACCAAAGTTGCTAGCACACCAGTGGACACTCATAAGCAGCTTGATGCAAATAAAGAAGGAGTAGATGTGGATATTCATTTGTACCGATCCTTGATAGGTTCACTGATGTATCTCACATCTTCTAGACCAGATATAATGTTTGTTGTTTGTGTTTGTGCGAGGTTCCAATGTGCCCCAAAGGACTCACATCTATTCGCTGTTAAGAGAATCTTTAGATATCTAAAAGGCCAACCATTAGGCCTATGGTATCCTAAGGACTCTCCTCTTGAATTAACAGCATATTCTGACAGTGACTATGGAGGTTGCAATATAGACAGGATGTCAACAACTGGAGGATGTCAATATTTAGGAGCAAGACTAGTCTCTTGGCATTGCAAGAAGCAAACCACAGTATCCACTTCATCCACTGAGGCAGAATACGTTGCAGCTGCCAGCTGTTGCTCTCAGGTTATGTGGATTTAGAATCAACTAAGAGACTATGGTATGAACTTTCTATCTACTCCTATTTACATTGACAAGTCAAGTGCAATCAGTATTGTTCAAAATCTAGTAAAGTTTCCCAATACCTAGCACATAGATATTAGATTTGCAAGGCAACAATTGACAAATCAAAGGTTGAATATTTCAAGAGTCACAAACTTGGACACTTTGCTAGAGAGTGTAGATCACAAAGTCAGCAGCCACAAAGACCCCAACAGACCAGTCAAACATAATCTTCACAGGCTCTTGTTTGACAAGAAGACACTATTTTTGACTGGAGTGACCAAACAGAAGAGGAGTTTCAGAATCAAGCTCTTATGGCAGAAACTACAACTGTTATTTCCACTGAACTACCATCTGAGGTAAATACTAAACTCTACTCCCCAAGCATGCTAAAATATGGTTAAAAAGTACAGAGATCATAATGAAAGCATGTTTAAAACTCTAGCTAAGATGGAAGAGAGGAGGTATGAGTATATGCAGGCAATAGAGGATCTTGAGAAACAGATAAATGACTATAAGGACAATGAGATTCAGATGGGACATGATAGGACATATCATGAGTGGGAGAAAAAGGTGCTTGAAGAGAAAATAGAGAGCCTTAATAAGAAACTAGAAGAGGCTGAACAAAAGGTGCTAGAAGCTCACAAGAAAGTAGATTCTATAAACATTGATTTTGGCAATTTCAATTTGGCAAATCAAAAGCTAGAACACCATGGAAGTTCAATTTAAAGATAAGGTAAAATCTCAACAAAATCCCAAGGAAGGACTAGGGTATAATGCTACCTCAACTCCTTATAATAACAAATACATTCATCCTCTGAGTGAAGTTGCTGATAGGCTTGTGAATGAACCCTTATATGGGAAGATGAAAATTATAGATCCTCTCCTTGAGGATAAGCCTTAGTTGGAAGAAGAACTTAATACTAATGTAGGCAGTAAAAGTGAGGAAGAAAAGAGTAATTCCAGAACCATGAGTGAACCCCTAGTAACTCCTGTTTCTAACCTTATTAGAACTAGAAGCCTGAGGGAAGAAACCAACAGTTTGAAAGGAAAAGAGAAGATGAGTGTTAGACATTTTATTTTGATCATAGGGAGTTGTTTTCTAATAATCATTATCTTAGTATTTAGTATTGTATTTATTTTCTTGTAGTTTATTTCTTTGTAATAGTCAAGGGACCAAAGTTGTCAATGTTCCATTCTTAATTAAAGGAGCCTAGAAATAGGCTCCTAGGGTTTTGTAAAACACGCGGTTGACAATTGAATGAAAAGAAGCAGCCGCCATTTTGCAAATATTCTCTCAACATTCATTTTGTCTTTCTTCGTCATTTCACAATTATTGAGCTAGTTTCTTCTTGTGTTTGATAAGAAATCATTAAGGTGCTGAAATATATACGGGATTACATTATTACAATTGGTATCAGAGCCCAAAAGGTGGATTTCAACTGAATCTCACGGTTTCTGCTGGGTTTTTTCAAGTGTTCTTCGTGTTCTTCATTTCCATACGGTTAGATCTTTCCATTCTCTGTTTTTCTGCGTTTCTTGTGTTATTATAGTCTTATAATCATCACAATATCATCCTCTACTGATTTCAAGCTCATGCAGTTCCATATTTCTTTTAAAATCATCAAGAATCGGATATTTCATCAACTTTAAAAATATGGGTTTTTAGTGGGTTTTAGCTTGTTCTTTGCTGTTTTTTAAGTGTTTTGGTTTATTTTAACTCACCAAAAGTGTTTAAAATAGTTTATCAATCATTTAGAAATGTTTTTTAGGCTTTAAAACTGATAAAATCGAATTCTGCTCAGTTCTGCCTTAGAAAACTGTTAAAACCTGCTGTATTTCGGACTTGTCACTGTAGCAATTCGGACCCCTTAGGTACCAAATTCGGACCAAATATCACCCTAATTCGGACCTCACTTCGGACCAATTCGGACCATATTTAGGTGCATTTCGGACCCCCCCATCTGCCTATTTTGGACCCCACTTAGGTCCCATCCGAACTTCGGACCATCCGAAGTTCAGATCAGGCTTTCCATTTTTCCATTTTGGACTTGTACTTAAATTTTTCAAATTTCGGACCTCACCCATTTCGGACCATCCGATTTCGGTCCCCACCTGGACATTTCTCTAAGGACTGTCTACTGTTCATCCGAATTCGGACCACCCGAATTCGGTTCACTCAGTTCCTTCCGAATTAGGTCTACATCCGCATTAGGTCCCCACCCGAATCACTGTTCATCCGAAATAACAGTTTATCCGAATTAGTACTTCATCCGAACCATAGACCCACCCGAATTACTGTTCACACGAAGTAGGTTACCATCCGAATTACTTCAATCCATCCGAATTCACTTTCATCCGAATTAGGTTTCACCATCCGAAACCCAGTATATCCGAATTCGATTCTTATCATCCGAAACACTGTTCATCCGAACCCATTGCATCCGAAATACCTCTTCCATCCTAAATCAGTACTATTCATCCTAAGTCCAGCCCATCCGTGTCCAGTTTCCACCTTTAAGATCTTCATTTTTACTCAGCACCCATCGTCATGTCTCGCGAAGCTCTCGTACTCGGATCTGAGAACAGACCACCTGTTCTCTATCCAGATGAGTATGAACAATGGAAATCCCGGTTCCTTAAATTCGTTGGAATTCAACCGCTTGGGAATTTGATGCTTCAATCCATTTCCGAAGGTCCCGTCATCTATTATCGGGAGATAGCAGCCCGACCTGAGGCTGACCCCCCTGTCCAAGCCTCTAAAGTTGAACGAGAACCGGCAAATGACGCCGAGAGAGACTGACAACATGCTGATAAGAGGGCAGAATATCTGATCCATCAAGCCCTCCCCACTGATATTCTGGTTGGCGTAGACAGCAAAATGTCTGCCAAAGAAATGTGGGACGAGTTGGAAGTCCAGATGCTGGGGGCAGATCTCGATGATCGTGCCAAGATCGAGGAGGCAAAGGCTAAGTTTACGGAATTCCGCGCAAAAGACGGGGAATCTCTGCAAGCCACGTTTACATGGTTCTGTGCGGTCCTAAATGAGTTGAACAAACTGCACATAAAGAAGGATAGGGATGATATCAACATCCAGTTCTTTGCCGCCTTAGCCCCCGAGTTGCAGCTTGCATGTCGGGCCACGAAACGAGTCCTGAACATTCCTGAGGTATCAATCAATATCGTTTTTAAGGAGCTCAAGAAGTATCAAGGGGATGTAGATCAACAAAAGCTGATGGAAAATCAATTGGCCTCTCTACTGCTATCAGCCAACACCGGGTTGAAACCAAATGATTCACTCGCCTTGATCACCAACACGCAGATTCCGACACCATCCTTTGCTCCAGGTTCTTCGTCGTCGCAGTACAGGTATGCTTCTCCTCCGCGTGAGGTCTTTGATGAGGAAGAAGCTTCTATACAGGAACAGATAGCCTTGTGGACCACCCGTCTTCAACAGCGACGGTTCTCCAACAAGACTAACAATCAACTCCGTTATGACACCGGTCCACGGAGGTACTCAGATGACCAAAGGGATGAACGACGCGATGATTATCGCAGGGATGAATACCGTAGGGATGATCGGGATGATCGCAGGTATGACGATAGATGCGACTATCGAGATGATCGCCGTTATGAAAGGCGAGACGATAGACGTGATGATCGATGGGACGACAGGCGGGAAGATCGAAGGGATGATCGTAGAGATGACCGCCGTGATGAGAGGAGAGAGCCCGAAAGAAGGGACAGAAGGCGAGATGACAGCCGAGAGCATCGCCGCGCCGATAAGAGGCCGGCGGAAAGGAGAGATGAACGGCCGAGAGCAAACGAGCCAAAAGCCGCAGATGAACGTCTCTGTTACAAGTGTGGTAAACCGGGCCACTTCGCTCGGGAGTGTAAAAACAATTTTGACAGAGACGTCGCATATTACGAGAGAAAGCTCGAGGCCGCCAGAAAAAGAACGGATGCGTTAGCCGTTGTCGCCCAGGAAGACTACTGGGATGCTGAAGATTCTGACGACGAGGATGACAAGGGCAAGAATTGTTACATGGTTGATCGTTTTGGGTTGGAGAACTGTACTGTTTCCACTGCTGAAGATTCAGATCATGCTGCTGAGGGGGAGACATTGAAAAATTCACCAGCATGTCTGATGACTACAACCAACGATCCCGAATGCTCCACATCCGGTTCTGAGTCAAATGAGGTATATTCCTGTTACATTCCTGCACATGTAAATAATTTATTTGTAGCTAATGAATGTACACTGCACACACATATTCTTGATCTACAAGCTAGATTAAATGCTGAAACTGCAAAGTGTGTACAGGCTGAACATCAAGCTCAAACTCTAAAAGAATCATCTGAATTATATCATTCAAAGTGGTTAACTAATCATAATGTTATAAAACAGATGTTAATAGAAAAAGTAGATGTTCAGGATTGGAATATATATCTTGAATCTTGCATGGACATGCTATCAAAAGAAAAACTCTCTTTAAAAGAAGAAATTTTCTGTTCTTACAAAAACAATTAGATGCGGTAAATATGGAAAATATAGACAGTTTAGAAAAATACAAAATGATTGAAGAAGAAAGGATAAGTTTGTACTCAAGAATAAAGACCCTTGACGATGCATTTTTAAAAAGGGGTGAAACAGAACAAACTATCCATTTAAAATAGCCCAAAGAAACTAGGTTTTACCATTCTAAACAAGGAATTGGTTTTAAAAATCCTAAATATTTGGAAAAAGCACAAAATGTTTTACCTGTATTTTATGACATGAATTATATGGGAGCCGGTCTTAAATCTTTCTTTTTTGAGTCATCAAAAGAAGTTTTAAACCAAGAAAATGAGAAACGTGTCGCTCGTAAAGATAAAGAAATTTCATTTCAATATGAAGAACTTAACGAGAGTTATTCTTCTAGAGTACCCACTTTAGAGGTAGACCTCTTGTCAACTTATTCAGAAGCTGAATTGAAATCCGTAAAATCAACTCCTCAACTTTATATTCCTGCAAAAGTTTTTCAACAACAAATCACTGTTTTAGAAAAGGAATTGAAGTCGTCTCAAGAGAAAGCACTTGATCTTCAAGATGCTCTTCTTAAGAGCGAAGAAAAATTGGTAAATCAATCTTTTCAACAATCTGTGGAAGTTACTGTCGACAGAGAAAATTTTGAAATGGTTTCACAAAAATTGAAAGATCTTTCAAAAGAACAAACACTTTCTCATTCCACAAAAATTCCATGTGTGTCATCAAATAAAGGTAAGGCCAAAGCTGAAACTTCTTCTGTCATTTACAAAGAGGAGTGTTCAAAACCTTTCAAAAATGAGGTTCCTAAAAAGACTCGGATCAAATCCAAGTCTTTTAAGAAACCCACTCACCACCAAAAAGTAAATTCTATCAAGTCTTAATCTTCCATGCTTACTGACTCTAATCGTTTTGTTCCTACAGATCATATAAGGAGAGTCCCAAAAACCACCATGCTGGATTTTACGAGTTTTTTTGTGAAGAAGGCTTTAATGCCAAATGAATTTGTTACTAGAGATAGGATGTCTGTAATCTCTAAAGACAATTTATGTAACAATGTGTGTGACAATGCTTGTAATGTTGTACCGAATTCTGTTGTTCCTTTAAAGTACTCTTTCAGTGATTTATTTAATCTGTGTCCAACTCGATATGGACGACAGGTTCCTGAAATGAATGCTTTCGTGCCATATCCTGCTAAACGAATTCGGAAAAAGAAAACAAAAAATGTTGCATCATCAGCCCCAAATAAAATTGAGATTTGTCCGTTGCCAAGGCCCAAAACCAAAACAACGGTCAAAAAGATCTCAAAAAGACAAAAACCAAAGGCAATTTCAGCGCCTAAGGTTCCATAGCCCAATAAATCCAATCTTCAATGGATTCCAAAGGGTTGTGCATCCGGACCACACACAAATGCTAAATGGGTTCCTAAAGCTGTACACGTGCCATATAAATCTGGAAATCCTAACAAAAAGGGACCCCACATTGAGGTGGGTACCCAAGGTTGTGTGATCTTTATGCAGATGGTTCTTGGTTACTTCTGATCAAGACCCGTGCTTCAAAAAACTGGCTTCTAGTTACCATAGACTAGGACCCGTTCTTTTGCTTGTCGGTTGTGCTTAAACCGACACGTTTGGCTTCTGTGCACACAGCCCAGGACCCGGTCTTAACTAATCATGTTTTCTGAACATCTCGGTTCAGAACACGGTTTGATTGTGAATTAAAAATGGATGTGTTTGAATGCATATAGTTTTTCATTATATGAATTTATGTGTTTTTCAGGCTAAGTCCATTTGGTATGCGGATTCGGGTTGCTCCAAGCACATGACTGGAAGAAGAGAATTGCTGTCCAACGTTGTTGAACAGTATTGCAGAACTGTAAAATTCGGGAACAACCATCAGGCTCACATAAAAGGATACGGTGACTTAGTTCTAAACAATCTGGTCATCAAGGACGTTGACTATGTTGAGGGGTTATCACATAATCTTTTTAGCATAGGACAGCTCTGCGACAAAGGACTAGAGGTAACTTTTAGAGCTAAGAACTGCAGTGTTAAGAGTATGGATGGAAAAGAAATCCTAACAAGTTCCCGAAACTCTAACCTCTACACCATTGACGTAGCTAAGCTAATAGTGAATGATAACATATGCCTACTATTAAAAGCCTCTTCAAAAGACTCTTGGTTGTGGCATCGAAGATTATCCCATTTTAATTTTGATAATATCAACAAGCTAGCTGCGAAACAATTGGTTAAAGGACTTCCTGAATTGCGCTACGAAAAGGACCATCTGTGTGGAGCTTGTGAGAAAGGAAAAATGAAATGATCATCTCACAAACCAAAGCCCGAACCATCAAAAAAAAGAGCACTGGAGTTACTTCACATGGATTTATGCGGACCGATGAGGACTCAAAGCATAAATGGGAAACGATATGTGTTGGTTACCGTTGACGACTATTCACGATATACCTGGGTCAGGTTCTTGCGTTCCAAGGATGAGACAGCTCAAGAAATAATAGATTTTATCAAGAGTGTCGAGACCCAACAGCAGCTGTCAGTGCAATCAATCAGATCAGATAACGGCACGGAGTTCAAGAACCCGGTAGTTGAGGCCTTCCTTCGATCCAAAGGTATTCAGCATCAATACTCTGCTGCTCGAACACCTCAACAAAATGGGGTCGTGGAAAGGCGTAACCGTACGCTTGTGGAAGCCGCTCGTACAATGCTCACATACTCGAAGCTACCTCCGTTCTTGTGGGCCGAAGCCGTATCAACAGCATGCTATACACAAAATCGCTCCATTATCCATAAGCGCTTTTACAAAACTCCTTACCAACTCTTTTTGAATAAAGTACCATTTATCAAGTACTTACGTGTATTTGGTTGCAGGTGCTATGTGCTGAACGACAAAGACAACCTCGGGAAATTTAATGAAAAGGCGGATGAAGCGATCTTCATTGGATACTCATCCAACTCGAAGGCGTATCGCGCATTCAATACCCGAACCAGAACTGTCAATGAAAGTGTGCATGTCACATTTGATGAGTTGGCTGAACTGGCACCCGAAGTTGATCAATCAGGACCTCGCATTACTCAAATGCCTGGAGACTCTTCTAATAACCCCATTTCTTTTTCTTCTTCTGATTTGGTTAATTTGTTTGATCCTGTTTATGTTGAATTTTTCGGTCCTAACGCTAGTGTGTCTAATGTTGTCAATAATGTAGGTGATCCTTCCAGTTCAACTGCACCACAAAGTTTCTCCGCTCCATCTTCATCAACATACCCTCATCCATCTACATCATCCACCATAGACTGTGTTCCAGGCAAACTCACTATATCTGACATCCGCCACATCCTTCACCTACCAGCTGAATTCTACCTTCCAACCCGCAAATTTTTTGATCCCAACCCATCCGTCACTGAAACCCTATCTGAGATCCAAACTCTGGGTTATGATGGCCCTCTTTCCAAACCCTCAGATTTTCGCACAAAAAATCTTCAATCCCACTGGCGAATCCTGTTTGATGTAATCAATAAATGCTTTACCGCCAAGCATTCCGGCCATGACTCTGCGTCGGCTCAGGTACTAGCCATGTTCACAGGCTTTGCCTTTGACCGACATGTGGATTATGCTGCCTTCCTATTCGAGGAGTTACGAATAGTCCATGTGGAGAGGAGCACAAAGAAAGGGAGAAAATATATTCCACTACAGCGATTTCTGCAGCTCATAATACAGTACGCCATGGACCATGATGACGATATCCATGAACGTCCGGAAGCAGACCTCTACCCCACCGTGGCGATTCAAAAGTTAACTCTGCCAAAGGAGGCCCCCACAGTGCCGATAATGAAAATACCTCTATCATTGCTGCTGAGGTCAAGGGGGTTAGAGCGGGTTAGGGCTTATATTCAGGAGTGTTATCCGGATGAGTCTCAGTCGGAACCGTCTGACACTAACCAATCCGAAGTTGAGGCGAGTATGAGTGAGAATGAGGGAGTTCGGGTGGATGTTCAGCAATCTCAACAACGTCTGGGTATGGGTGAGGGGGAGCCTGTGGTGGTAAGGGAGGAAGCAGGAGGTGAGGCGGCAGAGACGGCGGATTCAGAAAGAACCGTCTCTGTCGTGCGAGCGAGGGATGTGCAATCTGAGGGTGAACTAAGCCCAACTAGCCGAACTCCTCATCATAAGACCGTCCGTCCGTCCAACGGTCGAACTAACCACCACCACCCACTTGGTTTCCCCTCAAAGAGAAACCACTTCATTTCATGGGGTAATAGCACATACTCCATCGCCCTCTCATTCGGAGAGTGGCGATGTTGAAAGAGGTCACACTCCTCCCCATGTGACCGCACTTCATTCATTCACGATTCCATCCCCCATTATACAAACACCGCACGATGCCTTCGTCGCATCCCCAAGAGCTGCCTCCGTGGCAGCTCCTCAAACTTCCGGATCTGCGCGTCCTATACCGGAGCCAGAAATGACGGAAGGAACACCGGAAGTGGCTCAAACAACGCCATCCACTTCCGGCCATCTCCCAACAAATTTGGAGATGTTAACGGCAACTTTACGTGCTGCCGGCGTGGTTACCCGGGCTGACCTGGACGCCCAAAGGGAAGCTGCCGAGGAACGTCACACCGCCCTACTTTCACTGATCAAGGGTAAGGGTGTCGCTTCCGAAGCTGGCCCCCAACCAGGTTCCCATTCAGTTCAACTTCAGATAGCAGAGCTCTCGGACAAGATCGATGCACTTAGCCGTTTAATTCTTCAAGTCCAAGAGCAGTTAAATTCGAGAATGGATCGCCTTGAGTCAGAAGTTATAGAACTCCAGTGCCGCCCTCAGGCCGAGTCCCCAAAAAGAAAGCATGACAATCAGGACGACCCTGATCGTCATGAGGGGGAGAAAAGGCGAAAGGTTCAGTATGAGTACCCCATGCTAGTTATAGGGGGAGCAGAGACTGCTGAGGGGTCAGAATTTCAGGGGTCAGGGGAACAGAGGCAGGAGGCTCAGGAATACCTTCTAATAGAAGACGAGCCCATGGTCGAGGGTCCAACTCCACTGGATCCAATGACAGCTATGGTAGAATTCGAGGAAGCTCACGAGAAAGTTGAAATCATTCTGGTTTCTGATTGTTCGATATCGACGACAACGAACCCTTACTAATTCCTAAGCCTGAGCCTGAATCTCCAACGAAAAAAACTTCATCCTCTTCCTTTGACTTCCTGAACTCACTACCTCCAGCCCATCAAGAAGAAATCCTTTCATCCATTCAAGCTCCCCTGTCACTAAAAGAATCCCATATTGTCCTTAGCCCTCCAAGATCCCCAAGCCCTCCTCCAGTCCAACAAACCAAACATCCAGGTCCTTCCCAAACCAAAAGGGTAGATTGCTTCGATGAAACTCCAGAAGGCCCTGGTATATTTAGAAAGGATGACATTTTATGGGTCGGTCACTATACAAAAGGCGAAGTTCAAAAACTACCTCAAGAAGAAAGGATAAAAATCGACAAGAACGGAGTGGGACAATCATAAAGCTTCTTGAAGCCAAAAAGGATGAAATCGAAGAACCCCCCCGTTCAAGGTCTTAAAGAATTCTTGCAGAAGTTTCCCCCGGAGCAGTTCCAGAACCCGTACCTTGAAGAAAGATTCAAAATGGTATTCAGAAAGAAGCCTGGATCCTTCAGCAGACGCATACTTATGGAACTTACAAATGTTACCAAAGCTGAACAGGCCGAATACTATCAACTGATGCTCCGGGAAAGAAGGTCAAAGGTGTCAAAATCGAAGATAAAGAAACTCCGAACCATAACCATGTGCAAAAGAGCCAAAGTCTACTATCCCTCCTACCAAGTAGAAAGAGAAGATGGCACGGGTGATGACATCTTCGAATATGACCTAGACTTCATAAGTGCGGATGACGTTGAATTTCTGCACAATTGCCTGAAACATCGCATCAAGAAACGTATGACCCACATGACTGCTGTAGGTGCCCTAGTACGAAGCATGAACCGCCGCTCGATCATTATGTGCCTAAGAGACTTCCAGATGGCGATCGAGAGCGCGATGGTTAAGGTCGGCCTACGAGCACCGGAACAGGATAGCTTTCTTCTAGCCCACCACCCGGCTTACAGAGTTGTGCTTTCTGGAGACCCGGGTGTCATCTTTGTCAACTACAAGGGCTATAAAAGGTACATGCGCTTTGAGGATCTTCCATGTTACTCCGATGGTACACTCCGATTGGTTCGAGCTGTTCATACACAGAAAGTACAAGATTATGACGCTCAACCAGATCCTGAACAAAGATGCTCACCAAAGGAGATACAGGATACCCTCAGCGGCATAGACTTCCTGAACGAACGGCTTCATACGAGACAAGTGACCAGACGTTTCGACGTCATCCTTGGACTCCGAGAATCTACGGATCATGCCAGAGTTCCAGGACCTCCTAAATGATCAAAAAGGGGGAGATTGTTAGACATTTTATTTCGATCTTAGGGAGTTGTTTTGTAATAATCATTATCTTAGTATTTAGTCTTGTATTTATTTCCTTGTAGTTTATTTCTTTGTAATAGTCAAGGGATCAAAGTTGTCAATGTTCCATTCTTAATTAAAGGAGCCTAGAAATAGGCTCCTGGGGTTTTGTAAAACACACGGTTGACAATTGAATGAAAAGAAGCAGCTGCCATTTTGCAAATATTCTCTCAACATTCATTTTGTCTTTCTTCATCATTTCACAATTATTGAGCTAGTTTCTTCTTGTGTTTGATAAGAAATCATTAAGGTGCTGAAATATATACGGGATTACATTATTACAATGAGTGAATGCAAACATGCTTTATATGTTTCTGTACCGTCTAACTGTAATTTTGCATCCTCTTCTAAGACAGATAAAAAGGGTAAAAATGATCCAGTATGCACATGCCGAAAGCATGGTGTACAAAAGTTTCCCAGACAGCAGCAGGTGAGGGGTAATCAAAGGAACAAGAATCGGTTATGGTCACACAAAAATGGTTCTCCAATCAAAACAATCAAAAGATGTTTTCACTATGGCAGGAAAAACCATCTGACCAAGCACTATTTATATAAACCAGTTGTTGAAAGACAAACTATGTTTCAAAAACAAGCTACTTCATAAAAACCAAAAGCTGTAAAGGCCTCAAAACCTGTCACCCCAGTTCCAAAGAACACAGTTGACCACAGGTTTGTAAAGGTCAACAAAAAGCAGCCTGTACACAGAAAACAAGCTTTGACGAAATCTAAATTGAGTGTGAAAAACGAATGTTGTGTCAAAGGCAAAAATACAGTTCAAACTGCTAATACAAAAACTGGAACTGTTAAGCCAAAAGTTGAAACTGGTAGTGCAAAATCTGAAGCTGCTTGCATTCCACATCCAGTTCCAACTGTTAAGACAAATACTGGAACTGTTAGTGGATAATCTGACACTGTTAAAGAAAAAATTGGAAAGAACAGAATTCACTGTTATTGGATCTCACTTAGTTTAAAAAGACACAAACAATGTTCAGTTATGTTAGTGGATCCACTGTCACAGAATCCACCAGTGGATCTCACTAAGTTTAAAAAGACACAAACAATGTTTAGTTATGTTAATACACATGGACAACCCAAAACCAACCTGGTTTGGGTTTACTCCCCTACTAATTGAGCTTTTTTTTTTTGTGCAGGGCAACCACAAGAACCAACATAAAACAAGATGGCATGTGGACAGTGGCTGCTCCAGGCACATGACAGGCAATTCTGAGTGCTTGTCAAATTACAAAAGCTTTGAAGGAGGATATGTTGCATTTGGTGGAAACTCCAAAGGAGGTAAGGTAATAGGTACAGGTACTGTCAAAGCATGTAACATGATCTTTAATGATGTACTGTATGTTGAACAACTGAAGTATAATTTACTGAGTTTGTCTCAAGTATGTGACAAAAGGAATGTTGTTTTGTTCACAGACTCTGAATGCATTGTCCTATCCAAAGATTTTAAAATACCTGAAAATCTTGTTTTACTAAGAACACCAAGAATGGACAATGTATACTGCTTGGACACAGAAAAATTATCCAAAGCTAATATCTTAAGCTGTTTAATATCTAAAGCATCATCTAATGAGTCTGCTATTTGGCACAGAAGGATGTGTCACATGAACTTCAAATCTATTAATATCTTAGTCAAAAACAAATTGGTACGAGGTTTGCCACAAAAGGAGTTCATATGTGATGATCACTGTGTAGCCTGTCTCAAAGGCAAGCAACACAAAACTTTTTATGATCTCTTCTGCTCTGCATCTCCTTCATATGGATCTCTTTGGTCCAACTTCTGTTTTGAGTTTGAATAAAAGAGCCTACTGTTTAGTGATTGTTCATGATTTCACCAGGTTTACATGAGTTTATTTTCTAAGGACTAAGGATGAAAATGCTGAGTTAGTTAAATCCTTTATTCTAAAAATTGAAAACCAATCTAACTTAAAAGTAAAGGTGATCAGGTCAGACAATGGAACTGAGTTTAAAAATCATGACCTAAACAGTTTCTGTGAGTCAAAAGGAATTGCAAAACAATATAGTGCACCTAGAACACCACAACAAAATGGAGTAGCTGAAAGGAAGAATAGAACATTAATAGAGGCTGCTAGAACCATGCTAGCTGATTCCAAATTGCCAATGACCGTCTGGGCAGAGGCAGTAAATAAAGCCTGTTCTGTTCTAAATAGGGTCCAAGTAGTCCAGTCACAAGGGAAAACTCCATATGAGTTGTTCCATCATAAGATTCCCCTAGTTACCTTCCTAAAACCATTTGGTTGTTCATGCACTATCCTGCATACTAAAACTCACTTACGTAAGTTTGAGAGCAAGTCTGAGGAAGGATTCTTTGTCAGATACTCCACACAGAGCAAAGCTTATAGAGTTTATAACCGTGTATTTAAAGCCATTGAAGAAAGTGAAAATGTTGAGTTTAATGAAAATACTGCAAATGTCAAAGGCACTGGTCCTGATTGGTTATTTGATTTAGATTCACTAACAAAATCTCTAAGTTTTGATGAGTCATCTGCAGGAGCAGTTGGACACAATGTTCAAAATGGTAACACAAATTCTCATGCTGCCAGTGCAAATTCTCACGCTGCCAGCACAAAAGTTCAGATTTTTGGCACAGAGACTCAAACTGTTGACGATTTTGATAGATGGGTTGAGTACACTATTCTTCCACTTCTATCCTGTGACCCACCTGGAGTTCTGATTGACCAACAAGACAAAGGTACAGAGTTTGAGGAGCCACGCCCAAGTCCTGAAGAAACAGCTCCAACTTATAGGGAATCAGTCCCAACTCCAGATCAGATTGTTACTGAAGCAGAATCATCAAGTGCAGAGGGTGATGACACCAACCTGGGAAGCTCAATTCCGATACAAAGTGAACCTACACTCATGGTTCACAAATATCATCCTCTTAACCAGATCATGGGAGATCCACGCACACCTGTGCGGACGAGGAATATGATCCACAAGGAATCAACTGCTTCTGACGAAGCAGTTCCTGAGTTCAGTCTAGCTCCCTTTGAACATGCATGTTTTATGTCACAACTAGAACCAAAGAAGGCATCTGAAGCTCTGAAGGATCCATCTTGGATTGAAGCCATGCAAGAAGAACTACTGCAATTCAAGATTCAGAATGTGTGGCAACTTGTTGATTTGCCTAAAGGAAAAAGGGCAATTGGTACACGATGGATTTTCAGGAATAAAAAGGTGTTGGGAAATAGTTTAAGTGTGTTCAAACTGTTAGTTAGACTTCTCAGACTGTTAGTAGATTTTAAATGTAAATCCAAAGTTCATGCTGCTAGTTGAAGAAACTCGAGCTGCCAGTGTAAAAGTTCAAGCTGCCAGAGCAAATCAACTCAAGCTGCTCTGTTCATGCTGTCAAGTGATTCAAGCTGCTCAACAGTTTCATAAACAGAAAGTGCTGATTTTCAGGGAAACATATTGTAGGTCCCGAGAGGTTCCCAGAGTATATAGTTATAAGCTGTAGAGGGGGGGGGGGTGAATACAGCTATTTAAAAACTACACACTCTTTTCTCAATGTTTGTATGTATTATCAACAATTTGTTAATTACAAACAAGCTTGAATGCGGAATAGTTCAAGCTGAGATGACAGATACAACAGTATGCTTACTAGTCTAAGACAGACTCGAACTAGTATACAATGAATACACTCACTAAGAAGCACTCACTGTGTTTACAAGACTTAAGGAACAGCTTAGGTAAAACAGCTTAATCACACAGATGCTGGTTTACAGAAGACTTGCATGCATGAAGATCACACTTGCACGTTCACTCTTGGTTTAAGCACTTAGCTTTCTTCACCTATCTTTCTGACCTTAGAAGCTTCCTTTTATACTCACTTAGAGGATCTCAGAGAAACATCTTCATTGGACAGAATGAAAAGGAAAAGTCTTGTTGAAAAGACAACATAACCTTTTCTGCACTTTTCTGAAAAGCAGACTTGTCTTCACATGTGCAGAACTTTTGTCTTTTTACTTTGTCAACTGTTGCATTGCCTTTAACTAATTTAGGAATGTCAACTTTGCGTCTTTCTTTCCTGTAAAGGCCTATTTTGATATAAGAAAAAGGTCTGTCACCCTTTTTCAAATATCCTTTTGTCTTCATGTTACAGAACAGCGTGGGCAGGCTGAGCAGTTCTGTTTTCCACTTTGTCTTCGACTTTGTAAAATGATCTTGTAGTAAAAAACAATACATGATGACTTGGAAACAAATTCCATAAAGTGTTTAGCCTGTTCACAAAGAACAGGTTCTGTTCACAAAGAACAGAACACTTTAAAAATGCCCGAGCTGCTCAACAGTGTAGAGCAGCGTAGACAGTTTATGTCCAGCCTGTTCAGCAGACAGAGCAGCTTGGACAAACTGTCTTAGTTGCAACACATGCAACATATAGAACAGCTTTAGACTGATATTGCAAATCATTTTTCAGGTTTCAATAAGGCATATAA
>JAANYP010005737.1:0-134758 GCA_020465985.1 Centrapalus pauciflorus | reverse complement strand
TCCCGCAATTATTGTTGAATCCACAGAACCTGTGAACAGCAACTACCAGCGTCTACATACTCGGCCTCGCACATTGACACGACTATCGAAGTTTGTTTCTTGCATTGCCAGGACACCAGTCTCCAACCACCCATTATTGACATTTTGTTCAAGCTACACCCTCCTTTGTCTGATTTCTTGTAAGCTTCCAATTCCAGATCTCCATCAGCATGATACCAAAGTCCTAGCTTCGGTTTCGACTTCAAGAATTGCAGAATCCGCTTCGCAGCTTTCATGTGCATCTCCTTGGGGTTAGCTTGAAACCTGGCACAAATACAAACAGCAAACATTATATCAGGTCTTGAAGCAGTTAAATACATGAGTGAACCGATCATGGCCCGATACAAAGTCGGATCCACATCAGTATCACTATTTGTACACGGTCAGAGATTATGATTGACTTGTATAGGAGTACTGAAGTGTGCCGTAAGCTTTGTTCCTTCCATCCCGAAGCGCTCTAAAATATCATAGACATACTAAATTGATGCACTATGCGTTTAGTTAGGCAATATACACCAATTAATTCATTTTTAAATTATGTTCCGTTATCACTTCTAATACGTAACGTATTACCCCCGTATGAGTTCTCAACTTGGTCTAAGAACCCAATCAGCGTGCCTGTTGTCTCGTCCTTTGTACCTAGAAATAAAACCAAAGAAAATCACAAGTAATCATCAGTAATAACTAAACAGTACCAACTACCACCTATACTCCTTTTGTTGATTGGACCAAAGAGATCCATATGCAGCAAATCTAAGGTGGAAGCGATTGAGTTCTGAGTCTTTGTTGGTACATTCAGTGTGACGACAGCAGTCTAGTTTTGTTATTGATAAGACAAGTTCTTAGGTGATTCTAGAATACAAGTCTTGGCATTCGAATCTGTGATAGATTCGAATGTAGCCATAGATTCGAATAGGTAAAGGAAGACATTCGAATCTGTGATAGATTCGAATGTATCCTTAGATTCGAATGGGAGTGTTCTTGGTGTTCTTCGTGTTCATCAGATACATTCTAGGTTTCTTGACGCTAGTTGGACGGTTTTGCTCTCAAAAACGTGTTTTTGAGCTTAGCAAATTCATATTCGGGAAACACTTTGTCGTTTTTCACGTTTTTGGTCGAAATCATTATTTTTCGTTTGAAAAATAGTGATTTAATCTGTAAAACGTCAAAAAATCAAAGTGTTAGCCGTTTTTCGAGTTTGCGGCGCTCGAATCTATAGGGGTAATTAGGGTTTCTCTCTAGTCTCGAGTCTAACCAAAATACGCTCCTTTCGAGTCAATTTCAGTGTGTTTCGAGTCTGTGTTGTTTCGAATCTGTTACTTCATTCGAATTGGATCTCGAATCTGTGTTGCTTCGAGTTTATTTCGAGTTTGTTACTGTTTCGATTCTGTGCTTCGAATCTGCTGTCATTCGACTCTGCTGTGCCTTCGATTCTAAGTATCTTCGAATCTAAGAAGTTCTTCGAATCTGACATAACTTCGAATCTAAGGAGTTCTTCGAATCTGACATTATTTCGAATCTAATTGACTTTTAAGACTTAATCGAATTTAATTTCAAAAGATTTAATATTAATTAGTTTCGAATCTATCTAGATTCGAATAAGTTAATCTAAATCAGTTTCGAATTAAATTAATTAAGTTCAAATTCAATCAGCTAGAAAAGATGTCAACTCTTCAGAAATTCCTTGAGATGGATCATGAAGTTGGGAAGGCAAATGCACCGCCTAAGCTGATGAAAGTTGAGGACTATTACTGGTGGAAGGATCGATTTACAGATTTTGTACGATTCAATGATATGCGCATGTGGGTGTGCATCGATGAAGGGTACATTCCACCAGTATCTGAAGTTGAAGGCCGTCAAAAGGTCTTGTCATACCAGATGATGAAAGAGGATGACAAGAAAGTATTTGAAGCCGAAAACAAAGCTTTTTCTTTAATCCGAATGGCGTTACCGCAAGATATTCTACACACATTCCGGACTCAGAGGACATCAAAAGAACTTTGGGAGTCGCTTGAGAAAAGGTGTGAGGGAAATCCTCGGGTTAGGAGAAAGCGTACAGAGCTGTTAAAACAACAGTTCGCCATCTTCAAGGCGTTAAAGGATGAACAATTGAATGATACTATCACTCGGTTTTATCATCTATTAACAGAGCTTGAAAGTCACGACATTGAGTATAGCGACACAGAAAAGAATAACAAGCTTTTGGATGCCTTACCCGCCAAATGGGCGATGTATGTGGCTATGATTAAGCTTGATGAGGATAAGTACTATACTCAATCGTTGGAGGATGTAGTGGGAACGCTGAGGGCGTATCATTTCGAGTTATTGAAGGCTGAAACGGATTATGAACAAGTCCAAAATCCGGCAATGTATTTCGGAAAATCAACACCTTCAGTGACAGCTGATATGAAGACAGCTACAGCGTTTTTCACAGGAGAAACTGCGTCACCAGCTGAGCCAGAGGAAGCACAATGTAGAGCTTTCATAGGGTTTAGTGGACCGGATGAGCAGCCACAAGCATCTACTTCAGGATCATCGTCTCAGGGATACACAAAAATGCCAATGAGTGCTAAAACTGCAGAGGAGCAACTGAAGCTTCTAGCATCGTTTGTAGCGGCTTACGGGAATTGTATTCAAGGGAAAATAATTGATCCAGCTTTATGGGAAGAAGATTATGATCAGGTGGATCCGGATGACTTGGAACAAATGGACCTACAATGGCAATTGGCTATGGTCACACAGAGATTGAAAAGGTTCATGAAAAGAACAGGAAGAAGTCTGAGTGTGAACAATGTAGGATTCGATAAGTCAAAAGTTAGATGTTATAACTGTCAGGGGTTGGGACACTTTGCGAGAGAGTGTCAAAGACCTAAGATTGATAATCATCAGAACTTAGGACGTCAGCATTTAGCCAGTTCAGGGAATCAAAGATCAGGGAATCAGGGTTCAGTGGCTGGTTTACTTGCTAATGTGGGGTCTAACAGACAGTTAGATGGCACATATGATTGGAGTACACATCCAGAGACTAATGCTAGAGCCTTCATGGCTGAAGTCACAGAGACTGGAAGTACGGGAGCAGAAGAGGAAGAGAAAGAGGATACACAATTTTCTGATTCAGAACCTTTGGTGCTGGAAATTGCTGAGGAGCTAACTACGCTGGAGTTTGCAGCTCAGATGGCCAATATCAAATCTGATCGGAAACAGGTAATTCTAAACTCTTCTACTTTTCATGATTTATGTGCTTTATGTACTACTTTGAATGATAAATTGAATTTAGTACTAGAAACATATTCATCTATGACTGCTCAAATTCAATCCTTAAAATCAGATAATGCTAATTTATTAGACATTAAGGAAGATCTTCAGGCCAAACTGAGAAATGATGCTCAAGATTTACTAGTTCTGAATGACAAATTGATTGAACAAAGTGTCAGGAATGAACTACTTTATGAGCATGTAGAGTCACTGACCAAAGAGATCTCTCTTAGAGATAAGGAATTAGCTGAGTCTAGTACTAAGGTTGATGAGGCCAATAGCAATCGTGTACCTACTGCTGAGGATGAGACCAATGATATGGTTAACTCAGAGGTAGTCAAGGTAACTGAGTCCTATGAAGTATCTTCAATTACTCCTCAGGTTAGACAAACAGTACAGTGTGTTCAGTCTAGTTGTATTTCAAACCTAGAAGAGGAAAATACTGTAAGCAATGTTAACAAAGGGGAGTTAAAACAAGCTGTTGATACAGACAATCAGGGCATTAGTAAGACACCTAGGTCAAAGAGTGCCTATAAGAAATCTATTGACAAGATGTCTTGCTTTAAGTGTCATGAGAAAGGACATGTTGTTTCAGGTTGTCCCTACAAAAAGTCAGAGTCTTCATTAAACATAGGGAAACAAGAGCAGCAAATCTTAAAAACAATGCCTAGTGATGCGAGCGGGAGTAGTTCTCGAGTTTCTGAGAAGAACTCCGTTGAGGTGTCACGTATAGGTAGTTGTCAATCATCGGTGTTTCTTAGACAAAATGACGGACTTAGGATTAATTCCCCGAATAGATCTTCTAGTCAATCAATGTCTGGCCCCCATACCATTATTAGGAAAAATTCACCTAAGAGGAGTCACACTCTAGTTAGGTCTAATTCTCCTAATAAGGATACGACACCAGGTAGAGCCCGGAATTATGAGACTGAAATGTACTATAACAGAAATTATTCAAGGGCTGAACCGAAAAGACAAATACAAAGGTCGAGAATGGATGTTAATCATTCAGCTTCACAACAGATTCTCAATCAAAAATCCAAGTCACCTGAAAGGAGAGATGGGTATTTGAAAGAATTCAAGTTTGTGGATGAGGATGGTATTACCAAGTCAGTCATGGCTTGGGTCCCCCGTGATAACTAACTTTTCTTGTTTAGTGTGCAGGAGTTAGCTACAGATCCTAATGACAAATGGTTTATGGATAGTGGTTTCTCTTGATACAGGACAGGGGTACAAAGGACGAAACACCAGGTATGCTTTCTGGGTCCTTAGACCAAAGTGAGAAGTTATAAGGGAAACATGTAAGGTGTGTCAGTTGTGTCAGTCTGTATAAACAATGCGAATCTAGTCACAAAAGCATTTGTTAATTCATGCTTTGGGTTGTTAGTTCAACTGAATGGCATGTGTAATCCAAAGTAACTTGACCTTAGGCTATTTTATTTCTTTTTATAGTAAGTTAGTAAGTTACTTTATTAGCTTATTATTATTTATGAAAATCAAAACAAAAATACAAAAAGAAGAGAATATCAGAAAATTGAGTTAAGTCTTAGATGCATAGGTTCAAAGTGACGAAAATTAGCACCGTCGTTACAGACTCTAAGTATTTAGGCTTTCACACATAATGCAACTAAATCCTAAGTGTTATACTTTATTTAGTTTGATGTGTTGGTAGGCATAATACATATAGGGAATCTCAAGGCTAATAAAATATTCTAGAAAAAGTCAAGCGTGTCACTAACTTAGATGTACGACCAATCGGTCTTAATTTTTATGTACAAGACATACAAACATTGAGTCTAAATGAGGTATGCGAACTTTCTGGGGATGTATGGCAACATCAAATACATCTGAAAATGGAAAGAATAGAAATATCATGTAAAACTGAGAGTCGAAAACATGCAACTCTGTTGTACGTAAGTACAGACCTGTTGTCTCTGTTTAGATTCGGGTTAGCAGACATGTCGCTTTGTTGTACGTCAGTACAGACCTGTCACCGCTATCTGCTAACTTTAAAAATAAACCTTAAGTCGAACTAAGACACTTTGTTGTATGAAAATACAGACCTGTGTCCGATGTTTGTCTTTTAAAGAAAGTTTGCAAATACCAACAAGTTAGAATTTTTGTCTGTGTGCCTTGATCGTAAAAGTATGTCTATGTCTGAGTCACGTAAGATAATTTCCTGATAAATAAAAAGGCCAAGGGATATTCCTAAATGTAGAATGTTTAACAGGATAAAATACCAACAATCGGCTAAATAGGTATGTCACAACAAACAATCAAAGGAATCAAAAATTCCTAAGTGTGAAAGTTTAAGTACTGAAAGTTAGTATCAGACATCGCTATCTGATTGAATCTTTCTTTGACTATTCTCGCCAAAAATATACTATTTAGTGTAGGTTAGAGTAGCTTAAGTTTAAAATTAATTTTACTTTATTTTATTTTTATCTTCAGTAGGATAAAGGTCAAAGTTTCTAATGATGCATGATTGGTTGAATAAACAAATATTGCGTGAAAATCTGTTGCTTAGTGTGACTGGTTCTGCAAAGGTTGTAAACCTCCATTACATGAAAAAGTTGAAAAAGTTGAATTTTATTCAAAGACTTTCAAAATTTTCATTTAAGTGTTGAAAAAGTTGAAAATTGTTCAAAGTTTTTCAAAACTTACGAGGTTGGGACTATTTAAACAAAGGTAATGATAGTTTCTCTCGAACTTAGTTCTCGTGTTTGGTTTACGCTATAAACCTTCAAAAACTTTAAGTAGGAGAGTTTCATTTTATCTTTATCGTTGAATAATGATTTTAATGTCCTACTAACATCTAATGACTTGTTTCATGTGTTGATTAAGTCTATACAGTGTTAGCCTTGGATTATTCACAGAATTACAGATTCTTCAACTGACAAAGGCGATTTGTGAACTTCATGCCAAGTTGGATCAGACAGAGACTGATCAGTAGCAGCAGATTGCAAATCTGGAGGCTATATTGGCATCTGGTTGAAAGATCATCCATCTCAGGGGGAGAAATAGTAGAGAGTGGAGAAATCATAGAGAAGCTGTCCTTCGAAAAAGATGGCCTGAGCAGTGAGCTGACAAGTCAAAGAAGATAGCTCGAATAGTGAGCGGGCAGATCTTTCAAGACAGTAGTGAGCTGGCAGATCTTTCAAATATTGGCTCTCACTGCTGATCCTCAGGGGGAGTTAGTGATCGTAGCTACTGACAATAGGAAAGACAAGGATTCAGAGACAACTGAAGTAACTGAAGACATGGTCTGACCGGAGCATTGTCAGAGTAATTAAAGATGACTTAGAACTTTTTCCGAAGTGTTGAATGCATCACTCGATGAAGGTGTTATGAATGATGATCAGAATGGGATAGATCTAGAGATGCAGAAGACTGCTCTAAATGATGAATCAGATTCTGAAGTTAGAAGTGACTGATTTTACCTTAGAAGGACCGTATAATCTAGGAAGACAATTCTGGGCTGAGGTGTTTGCAAAAACTGTCAGAAGAAAGGGTCGTACTGCAGATTTAAGAGGTTAGTCTAAGAGGTATTAGAAGCGCTGTGGTTCAAAGGAACGTGGACTAAGTTAGAGAAGCGATTCAGAATCATCAGTCATGGATAACGAGGAGAAAGGGTGATCTCGACATTCATTGTCATTAAAGCAAATAGTCTGTCAAGATCAATGAACAAAATCTAGAAGCTATCGTCAAGGGGGAGTCTGTTGGTACATTCAGTGTGACGACAGCAGTCTAGTTTTGTTATTGATAAGACATGTTCTTAGGTGATTTTAGAATACAAGGCTTGGCATTCGAATCTGTGATAGATTCGAATGTAGCCATAGATTCAAATTGTTTATTGCTTGGGATTCGAATCTGTGATAGATTCGAGTCTAGCCTTAGATTCGAATGGGCTAGATTCGAGACTGTCAATATGGACAGATTCGAATGGGCCTTAGGCCAGATTCGAGGTTGGCCCACAACAGACTCGAATCAGGGTCTATAATTAGGGATAGACTCGAATGATTAAGAGACCTTTGGCTGAATTCGTGAGGAATTAAGCAAGAGGCGATCTCGAGTTTATCAGCTAGGTGAGTCCCGTTTCGGAGAGAATTAGTACGTAGGATCGTTCGTGTGTCGTTCGTTCAGCGTCTAATAGTCTCCGTGTTCCGTTGGTTGAGAGTTGTCCGTCTAACCGTCAACGAGGATTCCGCACTCGTTCACGGATCCGCGTCTAGATAGATCTTGCAGTCGTAGACCTTACAGTCTTTGATTTGTGTGACTTCTTATGTTATTTTCCCTTTTTGCACGGTACACAATTATCTTCAAACTGAAAACTCTTCAATGGAACACCTTGCAGAAGGCCATTTTTCGTGATGAAATTCATCTTCCTTAAGTGCAGGTGTGCCATACGTCTGTGCCACAACAAAGATTCGGACTCTGAAGCTTTTGATGGTAGACAAATAGAACCCATCGATGAATCTGCTACCGACATGTCCATCATGTACAAATCATTCACCCTTGAAGCTTTCATCATTATCCGTTCATTAGGTATCTTGAATCCCGGTTTTAGCACTAACGCTTCTTTATCAGTAATGAGGACTGAATCTTGTTTATCGTAGATCTGAGAGACACTAATGAGATTGTGATCAAGTTTATCTACATAGTAGACTTGATCAAGAGTGATCGTCCCATTAGTGACTACTCCTGTTCCATTGATATTGCCTCCTTTATTCCAAGCAAATGACACTAACCCGTTGTTCCCACTCTTGAAGTCCGTCAATAGACTTTTTCCACAGTCATGTGACGAGAGCAACCACTATCTACGAACCAGTTGTTGTTAAGACCTATAGTTAACTCCTGCACATGAAAGAAAAAGAGTTAGTTATCACGGGGAACCCAAGCCATGACTGACTTGGTAATACCATTCTCTTGCACATACTTGAACTCTTTCAAATACCCATCTCTCCTTTCAGGTGACTTGGGTTTTTGATTAAGAACCTGTTGTGGAGCTGAATGATTAGTATTCACTCAGCCTCATAAATCTTCTTGACATCATCTTTCATATTTTGATAGGAAAAAACTTTTAATCTACCCTCGAGCTTTTGTGTTGGGGGAAAATAACCTTCGTCTATGCATATCCACAAACGCATATCGTTGAATCTCGTGAAGTCTGCAAATCTATCCTTCCACCAGTAATAGTCTTCTATCTTCATCAGCTTGGCTGGTGAATTGGATTTGCCCACCTCATGATCCATTTCCAAAAACTTATGCAAACATGACATTCTTGCAAAACGTTTTGTTCATGACTCTTAACTTATTTAATTTTTAAAATAAGTTTGAAACAAATCTTACGGACTTAATTAAGTTCGTATAATTTTAAGTTTAAAATTGTTTTCTAAATTAAATTCGTTTTAAGGTTAAGTTCGAGAACAACTAAGTTCGAAGGACTTCAAGTTCGTGACTAAGTTTGAAAGTCCTTAAATTTGTGAAACCCTAGATCAAGTTCGTGGATGGTTAAGATCGTAGATTCTGACAAGTTCGAACCCAGTCAAATTCGTGAAACCCTAAACAGACAACTTCGAATCCCTGAGATGTTCGAAATCACTGACAAGTTCGTGGAGGAGCGTCTGACAAGTTCGAGGAACCCTAAAAACACCCCTTAAGTTCGAGCGCCGCAAGTTGTGAAACGGCCAAAAATTCGACTTTTTCAAAATTTCAGATTTAATCAATGTTTTTTAGATTAAAAATAATGATTTCGACTGAAAAGTTGAACTAAGATGAATATTTGCCAATAAAATTACTCGAAAAACTCTATAAACTTCGAAATCCCATGATTTATCCGAAAGAACGCCAAGAAACCCTATGAATGTTCAACCAAACGTGATGAACACAAAGAACATTCACGATTGGCTCTAATACCACGTGTAAAGTCACCACGTCTATGGATCGGATCAAGGCGCGACGTCGTCCAACCAGTGCGGAATCCTCTTTAGACGCTTAACGGATCGATCACGCGCGGTACACGAAGCTGAACACGATGCTTGCCGATAGGATACCGACCCCCACACGATGTATTGCTCCAAAAACTCTCTGAAATACTTTCTAGCTCGTACGTGCACTGATACAAGCTCTGAAATCTTGTTTCACCGAAAGTCATTGAAATTAACTGATTAACTTCGTATTATAACATATAAGTTCGTTCAAGGCCAAGCCCATGAACTTACAAGTTCAAGCCCAAGAACATACGAACTTAGGCTAGCTAAGTTCGTATTGTGTGACTTAAGTTCGTGGCCTATGCCTGTACGAACGTATTCTCACTTCAAGACCTTATCTTCACTGTCATGAATTTATCTTCACGATCATCAACTTAACATGTAAATGTAGACATCATACACAATCATGAACAAAAACACATGACTTGTATTAATAAAGACTTATCTGTTACATATGACTATCTATTACATATCTAGACTTCTATCGTCACACAGGGTTTACCAACATGTTTGCTGCAAATCGAATCTGAAAAATTCTAGGTGATATTCACGGTTTTTGCTCAAAAATCAATATTTTTGACTGTTTTTGGTTGCTTATTTTTCAAACAACTTGTTTCTAAATTCAAAACAACCATTTAGGAATTATTTTCAGCTTTTAAAACACATTTTTTTAATTCTGCAATACTGGAATTTTTTTAAACTTCAATATCTGATCAAATTTCGGATCCAATCTCAAACCATCACGAATCAATTTTTGGACCATCTCGGATCAAATTTCGGATCACATTCGAAATTTGGTTGTCCCACAAACACACTCGAATTTCGGACTAATCCTTTTTCGGATTCTCTAAATCACTTATCCCTCATTTTTAAAATTTCAAACGAATTTCGGATCACCCGTCCGAAACACTGTTCATACGGATTTTGGTCGGTCCATCAGAACTCGCATCCTACCGAATTTCAGTTCCCAACCAGAATGTAACCATTCGAATCCCGAACTGTCCGTCCACCCAAAATTCGTATCACCCGCATTTCGGTTCATCCACCCAAATTTCGGCTCATCCGAATTTTGGTTCCTTCAACCGAAATATCAGTTTCGACTTCCAAAAATCTTTTTCATAATCAGCACTCACCAACTCATCATGTCTAGAGAAGCTCTTGTCCTTGGGTCAGACAACAGACCATTAGTTCTCTATATAGATGAATATGAGCAATGGAAGAAGCGGTTCCTCAAGTTCATCAGCATGCAGCCAATGGGCCATCTCATGTTTCAGTCAATTAATGAGGGACCCACTGTCTTTTACTCCAAATGTCTAGAAGTAACAAATGTTGTTCCTCCACTTCCAGCAACAAGGACAATTCGCGAACCTAAGAATCGCATAGAAAGGGAAAGACAAACAGCAGATCGCAGGGCAGAGTATCTTATGTATAAAGCCCTTCCCACTGTTATTCTATTCAGAGTTGAAAACAAACTGTCACCTAAAGAAATGTGGGATGAAATAGAGATGCAAATGCTTGGTGCAGATCTGAATGATAGGGCAAAAATTGAAGAAGCAAAGGCCAAATTCTCCGAGTTCAGGGCAAAGGATGAAGAATCCATTTGGATCACTTTTACATTATTTTGTGCTGTTCTGAATGAGCTCAACAAGCTTCACATCAAAAAGGAAAGAGATGTTATTAACATCCAGTTCTATCTTCCCTAGCTCCAGAATGGGCGCTGGCGAGTAGAGAAACTAAAAGAGCTCTTGAAATAACCGACGTCTCCATTAATGTGGTGTTTAAGGAACTCAAGAAATACCAGGGCCATGTAGACGCTCAAAAAGAGATGGCCAACACTCTAGCTTCATTGTTGATGACTTTCAACCCACCCACAAAACCCACAGATTCTCTAGCCTTACTCTCAATCAAGACACAATCTCCTGAACCACTGCCAAATCCATCACCCTTGCCTTACTACCACCATACTGGTTCCTCGTCTCAATATCCATATGCCATACCACAAATGCATGAACCTCTGGATGCTGAAGAGGCTGACCTTCATGAACAGATGGCATTCTTATCGAATCGTCTACAGCAGAAGCGTTTCTATCAAAATAAGACCAATAATCAACTCCGATATGCACTGGTCCACGTTGGTATTCTGATGATCGGAGAGAGAATATATGGGATGAATAGGATCACATGCGAAGAGAAAAATGGAGGAGAGATGATAGGGCCCGTGAGGACTGGAGGAGATATGATCGCGATGACAAACGTTATGATGATAGGAGAGAGACGAGAGATGATCGGAGGGATTATTGAGATGATCGCCGCTATGAAAGGCGTGACGATAGGAGGAATGATGATAGGCGGGAGTACAATCGCCATTATGATAGCCGAGACTCCCGCCACGCTGACAAAAGGCCTGTTGAATGTAGAGAGGACAGACCTAGAAATGACGAGCTGATTAACGAGGCTACTATAAATGTGGGAAACCGGGTCCTTTTGCTCGAGAATGCAAGAATCAATTCGAACGTGATCTGGAATACGATGAAAGAAAGGTCGATGTCCTAAAGAAAAGAGCTGATGTGATGGCCCTGGTAGTACAAGAAGACTACTGGGTAGATGAGGAATCTGATGATGAAGATGAGAGGGACATAAATTGTTATATGAAAGACAGAATTGGGCTTGCTGAGTATGCTACTACTTCCGACTCTGAATGTTGGTACACCCGGTGTGACAATAGCAGTCTAGTTTTGTAATAGATAGTCATATGTAATATATAGGGCTTTATTAATACAAGTCATGTTTGTTTGTTCATATTTATGTATTAAGTTCATGATTGTGTATGATGTTTACGTTTGCATGTTAAGTTCTTGATAAATTCTTAAGGCATGAATTTATGAGAATAAGTTCATAATAAGTTATTAAGATTCAAGTTGACCCTATAAGAAACTGGAGTCTACACCTATCGTAGGGAAACAAGAACAACAAACCTTGAAAACAGTGCCTAGTATTGCAAACTCGAGTAGTTCTCAAAATTCAGAGAAGAACTTGAATGCAACCTCACGACTAGGTACTAAACAACCACCGGTATCAATCTGAAAAAATGAAGGACTTTGGAATAATTCACCGAATAGATTCCTTAGTAAATCTAGGTCTGGCCCCCAACCTGTCATTAGGAATAATACACCTAAGAGGAGTTATACTACAGTTAGGTCTCATACTCCTAACAGACATCAGACACTAGGTGGAGCCCAGAGTTATAATAATGAAATTCATTATAACAGAAGTTACTCTAGGGCTTCACGGCAAAAGATAATCCAATGGCCAAGAGCGGATATTAATCACTCCGCTCCACAACAGGTTCTTGCTCAAAAACCCAAGTCACCTGAAAGGAGAGATGGGTATTTGAAAGAGTTCTTAGACCAAGTTGAGAACTCATACGGGAAAAGGATAAAACGTATCAGAAGTTATAATCGAACAGAGTTCAAAAATGTAGTAATTGGTGTATATTGCCTAACTAAAGACATAATGCATCAATTTAGTGCACCATATCAGCCACAACAAAATGGGGTGGCAGAACGGAAAACAGGACATTGATTGAGGCAGCAAGGACCATGCTCTCGGATTCAAAGCTTCCCACTATGTTTTCGGGGGAGGCAATGAATTTCGCATGCCATGTGTTAAACAGAGACCTTACTGTTAAATCTTTGAACAAAACCTGTTATGAGATTTTAAATAAAAGACCACCAAATTTAACTCGCATTGTACCATTTGTGGTGCCATGTACTTTGCTAAAAATGAAACATCAACCTAAGTTTGGTGAAAAGGCAGATGAAGGATACTTCCTAGGTTATGTCCCAAATTCACCAAACAAGAGGGTTTTTTAAAACTACTGGTACTGTAGAAATTGTGTTTAACATTGATGTAACCAGTTATTCACATGAACCCCAAATTGGTCCAGAATGGTTATTTGATTATGACTCAGTGTTTGAATCATTTAACATTCCTTTTAGTGGTGATGCAAGAATTGTGGAAACGACTTCTCAACCTTAAAATTTAATGACGAGGGTAGAGAATTTTCTAATTCGAGCATTCCCACAACATCTGAAAATATATCGACAGAAAACGGATCCTCGACAAATGAAGAACCTTTGTTGACTACAGATGAGACTCAGGTAAACACTTCAGCCTCGGAAGACAGTGATCATGAGGTGGATTCTATTCCGTCTGTAGTCACACCCCCACAGGCGAAATAAGATCAAATTTTGGAGACAATCTACAGGTCGATGCAGTTGAAACATCGAGAGTAAATAAGGATCATCCGATTGAAGACATCATCGAGAATCCACATGCTGGTTGATGAGTCTATAATTTATATGGTTTCAGAGTCATTTTATTTTCATTTTAAGCACTGGTACTTCGTAATATCATTCTTTTACATCATATTAGTGTTTCAGGGTCCGGAAGTCATTTCAAAGCATCACGAGAAAATTCAGCGCGAATCGAGTAGGTCGGGGAGCAGGCATGTGCCCCACTGCTCCCTAGGATTGCGCCCCAAAAGTTCCAGATACATTACAGCGCATGTCAGCAAAACCCTAGCCGCATCCAGGTTGCAGGGGGGGGGGGGCAGGCCTGGAAACCCTAAAATCGACTCCTATATAAATGGAGGTCGATGGCAGCCATTGAGAGGAGACTCGCCGTGTGTGAAAGTGTGTTGAAGCCCTGCCGGAGTGGATCTAAGATACAAGAACGAAGTCAGTGATTTGCAAGCTACCCAATGACTCAGATCTACGATTGTGAAGAGCATACCATGAGCGGCTATCCCATTAGCCGTTTGCGGAGGATCTACGGCAAACTTTACTCTATTTTAATTTCTCGTGCTTTAATGTATTTGTATTAAATGAGATCTATTATGTGTATGCAAATGATAAGCATTCGGCTATGACTATGATTGTATGTTTTGATTGGTAAAAGCAAGATAGTTTATCGTGGTACTATTATTTTTACTGAGTCCAGTAGCTTAGGGATTAAGTCAAGTATTAATATTGCATACGCTATGCCGAGATTTATTGGTTAAGACATGTTTGATTAATTTAGTCGCGCATTTGTTTATGTCTATGTGATCGTTGCATGAAATTATAGTGAGTAATACTTATGTCGTGGTGATCTCATAAATGGTTATTCGTCTCTTGATTGTTTATCTTCTACATTAGTTAGTTCGTCAATAATTTTAGTTACAAAGCGATAGCAAATCATTGATCAAAATAAATCATTCAAATCCACATTTCACAATTTTCAGTGCCTTCAATAAACTCACAAGGCTAACCGCCTAACCCTAATTACAAATTCACTCCCTATGGATTCGACCCTTACTTCCCTACGATAGTAGTTAGATTTATGGATTATTTCTGCGGGTCACAACGACGGCCCGTCAGATTTTGGCGCCATTGTCGGGGAGTGGTAACGCTAGTTAGGGCTACAAGTTAGTTTTGACTTTAGTTTTAAGTTTTAAATTTTAAGTGCTTTAGTTTAATTTATTTAGTCGTTAATTATTATTAGTATTAAAAATCACAAAAAAAAATTTATTAAAAATTCAAAAAGGTAATCGTATTCCTCTACTTTTACCACAAAATAATAATAATTATTAATTAAGTTTCTTAGTTTAGGTTAGTACTTTATTTTTAGTTATTTCCATATTTTCAGTTCTTAGTATTAGAAACCAACTAAAATTATAAAACCTAAAAAAGGTAATTGTAGCTACTCTACCATAAAAAAAATAGAAATCTAAAAAAATAAATATAAAAATAAAATAAATAATATAAATATAAATATAAATATAAATAAATATAAAATATAAAATTAAAATAAATAATAATAATTAGTTAACTAAGTACTAATGTTCAAGAATACTCTAAGGTGCGCGAAGAACGTAATTAATTAAGAGGAAAAAGTTCCAACTTTCAAGGAGCCGAATTTATCAAGAAATTTCGAAGCTCAAGTATTGGAACCTTTAATTGTCAAAATGGGTGACCAATTAAGAAGAAATTGTGAAATCTAGTTTCTCAATAATCAAACAACAATATCAACAATATATCGAGAACAGAAAGAATCAAAACTGACCGAATGATTGTATTGATTGAACTGATGGGGTTCAATGCCTAAAAAAAGTAGAAAAAAAGGGGGGGAAAGATGACTCTATGGCTGAGGGGAGGAGAGAAAGAACGCATGCATGGATATTCTGTCTGTCGGAGGTTCGATAATCTATGAAAGGACATCTAAAGATTACACAATGATGATTGAGAATGTTCGTGAACAGTAGCTCTATTGTGAATTCAATTGCGTGCAAAAATAACTGTCAGATCTTTTCTATTTTGAAAGTCAAAGCACTATTATATACATTTTTACAACTATCAACTAATTACAAAATAGACCCTATACTTTGTATTCCATCAACAAAAATACATTCCAACAATCTCCCCCTTTGATGGAATATGCAAAGTCACCAGGTAGATAATCCAAGCTTCTGCTCAAATCTTCTGATACTCTTTCGGTCTGAGAGCCTCCATTCAATCTTTGATATAAACTCTACCATCAGTCTTCTATCGTTAACAGATAAAGCTCCTCTCTTAGTTTTTCTCTTTCTATCCAAAGCCAGCTTTCCCTTCAAACCATTCAACACTTTATGTAATGTGCCATCAGAAAACTTGTTGAGTTCAACACTCCTCATAGCTCTTAACTTTTTCTTTTCCGTCTTTGTACATTACCGCAGGATGCTTCACCATGATGACTTGAAACTCTTTTAATTCTCCTGCAAACTTGATATCTCTATTTGGAGCTGTGATGTTAATCTTTCTCATTCCTCGTTCGACACCAATCTGCAGATCTTGCACAGACATCAATACCATTTTGGTATGCATGAAGTGGAAAATTGTCTTTAGTGCAAATCTGCAGTGCTCATTTCTCTTGTTTCGGCACAATTCATCAAATAAGTCTTCAATATCGACTAGGTGCATATTAAACATATCTGCTTCAGTGAACGTGTAGATATTTCCATCAGCCCTAGTGACAGTTAATGTAGGATAGAAGATCTGAACGAATCTGTCTTTCTCAATTTTGACTAAATCAACTATCCTGAACTCACTCTTCACTTTATCAACCACTTGCGTTTTGTTTCTCAGAAAACTTGCATAATTGACAAGATTTGGCATGTTAATAAACAAGGAGCTTGTTTCTTACAAAAAATCCTTTATCACTCCTCACTTTATCAAAAAATCCTTATCAGAAAACTCACTTTATCACTCTTCACTTTATCAACCACTTAAGAAATGAACAAGGAGCTTGTTTCTTACAAAAAATCCTTTTCTCCAAAATGCTTTCAAGATATGGCAATTTGTTCCTTTTCTTAATAAACTCAGCTGATCATTTCGCAGACAGCTCAAACTTTTTAACTTTCTTTTTACTTATCTCATTCTTATTCAACAATGTGAGCATATCTCTTATTTCCCTTTGTACCACCTGTTGAGCTTCGAATCTTAGTCTGTGTTGTTTCTGTGACTCATCCGCAAGAATATACTCGTTAAAGAACCTTTCCATAACCTCCACTTCATTCAACTCTACTCTTTCTGGAACAACCACATTCTCTACCGGAAACTCTTCAACTTCCTCTTTCACTTGAATAACATCCTCAGGCTTTTCAACCATCAGTGTCAGTATAGACTCTTTAAAAATTTCTTGAACTAACTCTTCTTCTTCTATCCTTTCAGTTTGAAAATGAATATCAGTCAAAGTGATCACATCATCATCCTCGAATAACTCAACATACTCCTCTCTCTCTCCTTCTAAACCTTGAATCATCAACATCTGATCCTTAACCGCTTGATCGTCATCATCTGAATCATTATATTCCTAAAAGTTGTAGATATCTGACTGAATGTTCAAAGGAACTGGAACATTTCAATGAAGAATCAATCCCAGCTCACTTTGTACATCAGCAGGTTCTTTTGAGCTTCCTGCTTCCTTTCCTCTCACCTCTGCCTCTTTCTCTGGGTATGTGATCATTAAGATTCCGGGTGTAGGCTCAGCAAGCTTTCTCCTCTTCTCCCCCTCATGAGGAGCATCATCGGAGTCTTCATCATGCTCATCATGCTTACATTTTGATGATGAAGCTTGCGCCTTACATGTCTCCTCTACGGCCGCTACCCTTTCAGACAAGTTGCCTAATACAGTAATCACTGTACTCTCTAAACTGATCATTCTTTCTCTCATTTCGTCAAATTGTTCAAAAAAAATCTTTCAGTTCTTCCCTCAATTCATCAATTGCTTGATTTGGATCAGATTGCTTGACAGATTCTTCAGCCACTGACTTACCCTTCAAAAACTTATGAATGTTGTTCATTTGAGACATCACTTCAGATAACTAAGCAGAGACATGACTGTTCACTCCTGCAACAGCTGCACTCAAGGCTTGGTTTAGTGATGACTCGGTTACAAAAGGGGAAAGAATCACCACTGGGTCACTTAGACATCCAGTTGTCACAATAGTTGAACTTGTGAAAAGAACTTCTGTGTGGCCAGTACTTAGAATTGGCAGTGTTGTCGCATTTGAGAATATCTACTATGATGGGGTGACTGCCTTTTATGACTTTTGTATCCAAACGATGGTTATTGTCATTGAAAGGCAGGCAATGTTTGGGTTTTACAAGTTGGTTGTCTGGTATGATGGTTGAAGGTGAAGGTTTTGTCATTGAGGTTGAGCGGAAGGGTTTAGATACTAGTGTATGGTTTGAGGATGAATGGGAATCTAATGAATTAGAATTATGGGAATGACTTGGAGATGCCATTTGAAACCTGTACACAAATAATAATCATGTTAGACAATGCAAGTAAACAAATGAAATCATTCAAAGTAGAAAAATTTAACATTTTGTTAGAAATTATAAAAATTTATGATTATCTGTTTAAGGCATCGGGATTCCAGACAATAATGAAATATTATTGACAGGATTCCAGAGTCACTCGTTCAGAGACCAATGTTAGAAAAACACAAATTTATAACAATTTCTTGAAAAGATGTCACATTTTTCTTAAAACATTAAAAATCTGACACTTAGTAAAAAATTTAATAGAAACTCGAATGAAACTTCATCCATATCGAATGTATCTAGAGAAATCTCGGATGATACATGAACAAACTCGAATTGTTCTGTGAATCAACTCGAATGAATTGTAGCCTTTCTCGAATAACACTTGATGATTCTCGAATAAGACTTGGTGATTCTCGAATAAAATTGGAGTAAACTCGAATAGAACATGAAAGGACTCGAGTAAAACCTATGACATACTCGAATGAGTGTTAAGTTCAACTCGCATGAAGTGGAAACTTCCTCGATTACAACATGAGACCAACTCGAATGAAACATAAGTTTCTCAGGCGATGTATCAATCGAAACTCATGTTCTGAAATATTCGAAGTATCAAATTGATCAACTCGAGTAACAAATAGAATTTTCTCGGTTAAAGAGACAGTCAACTCGAATGACACTTAGACTTTCTCGATTAACATATTAGTCAACTCGAATGTAACTAACTGTTTTCTCGAGTATACCTTTAATCGAGAAAATGTCCTTGATATTATTTTTCAAGTGTACACACACTGATTTTCCAAAAATTGATTCCAGGGACCTTGTCATTGATTTAAAACTTGTGTCCCACTCCAAAAACAATTTTAAAGAACTTTGTTTTACTGAACTTTGATTAAAAACAACATTAAAGCTGTTAAAAATCCAAATTTCAGAAAAAACATGAACTCGACACTTTTGGAAACCAAAATCCAAATATCTATTTGTGTGATTGGAATTGAATCATGAAATTACAGATTCATGTTCATATTCATAAACCGAAACATACCACACATTTAATTACATTTTCATGAACAAAAAATTATGGACACCATGAACACACAAATACGAAAAATACAAAACTACGAGCACACTCACAATATATTCTGAAATTGAAATAACCGATGTAAAAATACAAGAAACAAGAAACAAAATTTACTCACAATATGATGAAATTGTTTCTTGAATCAGTTGAAGATTTGTGGGTTTTTAGATTGCTTAATGGTGAAGGAAGGATTTTGAAGAAGATGATGTCAAATGTCGGTTTTATGAAAAAGAGAATTTCAAATTTGAATTTCAAATTTATAGAAGGAACTTAACCGGCCCATTTTTGAAAAAACTTAGCCGGTCCATTTTCATCAAGAATAAACCCGTTTAATCAACAAAACCCACTATCTTTTTCAAAAAAAATTTCAACAAAACAACACAAAACAAAACAAAACAAAACAAAACAAAAAGTATTTTGATTTTCAAAAAAAATATTAAAACAGACTTAAACAAAAAAAATTGAAAATTCACACAATCAAAAAAAAAATTAAACACACAAAAAATTTAAAAATATTAAAAATGCTCCCCCTTTAATTTCTGAATGCTGCTCCCCCTCAAATGTATATCATATTTCTCAACTCAACTCCCCCTACAAAATATCAGAAAAATTTTATCAGATTTTCTCAAAATTAGATAAATTCATTTTCTGCTCCCCCTGCACATGACAATCCAGATCTTGTTAAATTCCAAAAAATTTGAATTTTTAAAATACAAGAATTTAACATCAGATTAGAATCAATAAAAAAAATGTAAATTTGAAATTACAAATTGAAACTACTGAATTATTAAATCTTAACGATTCAGCATACCCAATTTGTATACCAAATAATTAAACCTTTTTTATATCTAACGCTTTGGTAAACAAATCAGCTAGTTGATATTCAGTAGGAAAAAAGTATAATTCTATATTTCCATTTTCAACGGGATCCTTTATAAAATGGTACCGAATGTCAATGTGTTTTGTTTTTTTAATGTTGCACCGGATTTGATGCAATAGCAATTGTGCTCTGAGAATCACAGTAGATAGGTATCTTCTGTGGTGTAAACCCGTAATCTCGCAGTTGGCTTTTCATCCACAACACCTGAGAACAGCATGATGAAGCAACAACGTATTCTGCTTCAGCTGTAGACAATGAAATGCAGTGTTGTTTCTTGGATGACCAGCATACGGGTTTGTCACCTAAGAATTGTGCTACACCAGACGTACTTTTTCTGTCCATCTTATCACCTGCGTGATCAGCGTCAGAAAAAGCAGTTAAATTGAATGAAGATTCTCTAGGATACCACAAACCAAGGTTTGGAGTTTCCATGAGATATCTTAAAATTCTTTTTGCAGCTGTTAAATGTGATTCTTTTGGATTCGCCTGATATCTAGCACATACACATGTAGCAAACATAATATCTGGTCTACTAGCAGTTAAGTACATTAATTACCCAATTATACCTCGATAATGAGTCACATCTACAGGTTTTCCTGAAATGTCCTCAACGAGTTTTGACTTTGAATCTGGAGCCATGGGAGTTTTCATAGGTGTACTGTTAACCATGTTAAATTTCTTTAACACGTCTTGTATATATTTTGACTGATTAATAAAAATACCATCAGCCAATTGTTTAACTTGTAATACTAAGAAAAAATTTATTTCTCCCATCATGCTCATTTCGAATTTTTGGGACATTAAAAATGCGAATTTCCTACAAAATTCAGGATTTGTAGACCCAAATATTATGTCATCTACATATATTTGTATTACTATAATATCCGGCCCCTGACGTTTTATAAACAGGGTTGTGTCAACTGCACCTATGTTGAATCCACATTTCAACAGATATGTTGAAAGTGCATCATACCAATAATGTTTTCTATTGGGTGATTTCTAGTCCACTTGAAAGTATGTGGATACGGTTCGATGTGGTCTTGATTGGGATTACGGTCTAAATATGTAGGTCGGAGGATTGCTTCAGATGTAGTTGGTAAGGTATTTGACTTAGGAGTTTCTGAATTTTCGGATGTTAAGAGGGTTTCAGAAGATTTTGGAGGTTCAATGGGTTGTGCACTTTCAGTTGACAAGTGCACATCTGTTTTTGAGGCTTCTCCAATTTCTTCTGATACTTGTTGATGAGAATGATCGGAGACTACGACGGGATCTTCAGTAATCCTGTCAGACACCAAATTTAAAACATTAGTTTTGGGCTTCTCAAAGTAGTCTTCATAAAAATTCTCATACAATTTATTTAATTTAGAATTTTGATGCAGAAGACCGGGCCTTAGAATACTTGGAGGCCCATGACCACATTGGCTCATTAAAATGTCCATAACTTGAGCCTCGGGTATCCGATTTGGGCTTATAATATATCAAAACGACCGTATGGACAGGCCCGACGAGCTAGCAAATAGCCATAGGCGGTTTGGGCCCTGTTTTTCGCCCAAAAAGGCCCCGAAGACTACTTAATTTGCATTTTTTATTTCTCTTTCAGTTTGGGCTTCAGTTTTTTGGCCCGTGTGTTTGGCCCATTATCATTTTGGCCCGTTTATGTTTTTCTGTTTCTTTTTAATATTGTAATGTGTGAACTTGAATGGTCACTTTCAATTTTTATGAAACTTCAGTTTTCTCTCCCAAATTTGTGTTCTTTGTGTGAACCAATTTTTAAGGCCAAATTCGCGGTATTCCTGTGAATCAACGTGAGTTTGGTTAAGATCTTCCGGGTATTCGTGGAATCAATGGATTATCTTTGGTTTTCTATTTGCTACGCTGCATCAGTTGGTATCAAAGCCGAACATCCTATTCGAAATGCCTCCACGAAGACAGAGAACAGTGCACGAAGTGGAGATGGAAGAGCGTCTTATTGCACGGATGGACCAGCGATTGGATCAGATGGTCGATCAACTGACCGATCGGATGGCGGAAATGATGAATCGTGGTCACGATGATGAAGGAGATAATCCGTTTGCAGGTGACCGTTCGTCTTCCGATGATGAATCGGAGGGGCGGCCGAGGAACAATCATCGTAGGGATCGATGATAACAGGCGTTGGGAGGCTGGAATGAAGATTGATATCCCAGAGTTTGATGGGGTTAGTCTGAATCCAGAGGGTTTTATTGACTGGTTGGCTACCGTGGAAGAGGTTTTTGAATTTAAAGGGGTGCCGGAAAACAAAAGGGTTTCTTTGATCGCCACAAGACTTCGTGGTAGGGCTTCTGCGTGGTGGCAACAATTGAAGTTAACGCGAACCAGGCTTGGGAAACCGAGGATCGAGACATGGAGGAAGATGAAAAATTCACTACGGTCCAACTTTCTACCCGATAATTTTCAGCGGTTGATGTACCAAAGACTCCAGAATTTGCGACAAGGGGCACGATCGGTGGATGATTACACGACTGAGTTCTACCAGTTGATCTCTCGGTCTTTGGCAATTTTGTGACAAAGTCCATGGTTATATGCTCCCACTTCCATTCAGGAACTGGCAGTGGTTGCATATCCCCGAAGGGCTTCTTGTGTTCTGCCTTAACCATTTGACATAATATGCGGCTTTCAACGAATTGACAGATGTCTTTATTCATTCCTGGCCACCAATAATCATCTTTCAGATCGAAATACATCTTTGAGCTGCCATGATGAATGGATAACTTGGACTGACGGGCTTTAGTTAGAAGAGGGTTGCGAATAGAACCATACTTAGGAATCCAGATTCGGTTTCCCTTGAGACATTGAAGTCCCAAATGATTCATAGATAGAAATTGAAGTTGCCCCTTGAGATTTTCAAAGCTGATATTTTCTTCTTTCAATGCTTCGGCTTGAGCAGATTTAATATCTTCAATGAGATCAGAAGAGAATACAGTCGGAGTCAGGGCATAGCAACACTTTTCCGGATAGACTTTTCTACTCAATGCATCCGCGACCACATTGGCTTTGCCGGGATGATATAGGATCTCGCAATCATAGTCCTTGATAAGTTCCAAGGACCGACGCTGTTTCATATTCAGATCCTTTTGAGTAAAGAGATGTTTGAGACTTTTATGATCGGTGTAAAGCTGACACCGAGTCCCATAGAGATAATGCCGCCAGATTTTTAATGCAAAGGTAACGGCAGCCAACTCAAGATCATGAGTTGGTGCACTTTTCTTGTAGTCTTTCAATTGCCTTGAAGCATAGGCAATAACTTTTCCCCTTTGCATGAGGACACATCCTAAGCCAGTACCAGATGCATCGCTATAGACAACGAAATCATCATTGCCTTCTGGTAAGGCTAGGATCGGCGCTTGAATAAGCTTCTGTTTCAGAATATCGAATGCCTCTTGCTGTTTATCGGCCCATACGAAAGGTGTATTCTTTCGTGTTAACATCGTAAGTGGCACAGCAATCTTTGAGAAGTCCTTAATGAATCGCCGATAGTAACCGGCCAATCCAAGGAAACTTCTGATTTCGGAGGCATTGCGAGGTGTTTGCCATTTTTCAACGGCCTCGACTTTGGATGGATCAACGGAGATGCCTTCGCCAGATACAACATGGCCAAGGAATAGAATCTAAAAAGAAATCCAAGTAGAATTCAAGTTTTGAAACAACGAACGCTTTAAGAAATAACTCGAGACAATGTAAAATTTTTACCTGTCTGAGCCAAAACTCGCACTTTGAGAATTTTGCATAGTGTCTTTCATTTCTCAATAACTCTAGCAATTGACGTAGATGAACAACATGATCCGCCTCCGTTTTGGTGTAAATCAGGATATCGTCTATGAACACGATAACTGGCTTATCCAGCATTGGTCTGCACACGCGATTCATGAGATCCATGAACGCCGCTGGTGCATTCGTTAAACCGAAAGGCATTACGAGAAATTCATAATGACCATATCTTGTTCGGAAGGCTGTCTTTGGAATATCCTCATTTTTAACTTTTAACTGATGATACCCAGAACGAAGATCGATTTTTCAGAAGTAGCTAGCTCCTTGTAGCTGATCAAATAGATCATCAATTCTGGGCAGAGGATACTTATTTTTGATTGTGACTTTGTTCAACTCACGATAGTCGATGCACATACGGAGAGTTCCGTCTTTCTTTTTAACGAATAAGACAGGTGCACCCCACGGAGATGAACTCGGTCGGATAAATCCCTTCTCTATGCTTTGACATTTCCTGCATTTCTGCAGGAGCAAGGCTGTAGGGGGCTTTAGCGATGGGAGCCGCACTAGGAACTAAGTCAATCCCAAATTCAACTTGTCGTTCCGGTGGCACTCCAGATATATCATCAGTGAATACGTCTGGGAACTCACAGACGATCGGAATATCAGATACAGATCTCTTGTTGGCTTCCGAGATGGACTCAGACGAGACATAACAAAGATAAGATTCGTGACCCTTAAATAGATACTTACGCGCTTTATCAACTGATATAATACAATGAGCACCTTATCGCTTGTCGCCTTTGATCTCTAACACTCGGCCGTCTGAAGTCTTGATTCGGATGATTCGGCGGTTGCAGAGGATTGTAGCCTCGTTGTTCGTTAACCAGTCCATGCCGATGATGACGTCGAACTCTTTTAACGGTATCGGGATAAGATCGAGATTGAACATGATGTGATTGACAAGTAATGTGCAATTTCGGTAAACGGAATCAGCCATAACGTAATTGTTACTGGCTGTCTCTATATCAAGTATAACAGGAAGCTTCGAAGGAAACTTAGATAATCTTTGCGCAAAATTAGTCGAGATGTATGAACGGCTTGCACCAGAATCGAATAACACACGCGCAGGTATTGAATTTAGTAAAAACGTACCGGTAACCACATCCGTGGTTTCTTTCGCTTCCTCCGCCGTTATTTGGAAGGCGCGGGTCTTAACAGTTAGAGTTGCAGCTGAGCTTTTCATTGTAGAAACTCCAGCTGATGACTGTGATTGACCTCGTTGTCCACTGTGGCACTGATACATGAAGTGTCCACGCTTTCCGCATTTAGCACAACCAAGACCTCGTTGGGGGCACTCTTCTCTACTATGGCCGATTCTGCTACACACATAACACGTGACGTCGTCTGGATTACACAATCCCATATGCGATTTTCGGCATCTCTTGCAGAATCGTGGTTCGTTTGTAAGCGAATAAGCTTGAGCTTTTTGCGGCGAACTATACTGTTGAGACTGCTGGGGTTGTTGAGTCTGAGATTTATTTGGCTTGAAGAATCTGCCGAATCTTTGCTTCTTTGGGGGAGATGGACAAGTCGGGTTCGTTGATGGAGCGTAGAGTTGATCGCCGTACTCTAAATATCCCCTCTCAATCTGCCTTGCCGCTTCAACCATTTCGAGATAAGAATTATACTTTATCGCGCTCATTGGGTGTCGATATCTCGGGTTAAGTCCTCCACGAACTCGGTTCATCTTTCTTTCTTCAGTAGCTACTTGATAGGAAGAATATCCATAGAGTCGTGAGAATTCGTGCTCGTACTCGTCTACAGTCTTGGTTCCCTGAGTTAATTGCATCAACTGAACCTCCATTTTGTCTTGTGGATCAGCAGGACAATACTTCGCGTTGAACATTTGAAGAAACTGGTCCCATTCTAGAGTCTGGATGACCTCCTCGCCATAAATACTTCTCTGAGTCTTCCACTAGGCACGGGCAGCACCCACGAACAGAGTAGATGCATAACTCACTTTCTTTGACTCCAAGCAATCGGAGATTCTAAAGATTTCTTCAGTATGGCTTATCCAATCCATCGCCTGAATTGGGTTGACTGTACCCTCGAAGTTAAGGGCACCGCTGACTTTAAAATCCTTGAACTTACAGCCTTTCGGCTGCTCGATTTGGACATTCGGGGTAGAGTTATCAGAATCAGATTCGTTATTCTGGATTTGTTTATCTTTTCTTTTATTCCTTTTGTCAGCACGTCTTTTTGCTTCGGCCTCATCTCTAGCCTGAAGCTGTTCTTGCATATTCTTATTTTGTTGTTCAGTATGTTGGGCTAATAGTTGTTGCATCATTTCAAACATTTGCTGAGGGGTCATGTTGTTGGGAATGTCACCTGATCCTGACATCTTTACTGAAAATTAAAACCATTTAACTATCAGTTTATAGACTTAGATCTATGTACCCTTTTTCCCATCCTAACAGTCTGTACATCCTATCTCAGTTCAAACCACCTAGATGATTGATACATATGTATTGCTTCAGTTTGAGACCAAGTATTACTCTCGTAATACTTGATTCACTCAAACTATGGGCTCTGATACCATCCTGTGAAGACCTTCCCTTACGGGGCAGTCCTCAGAGTCTAGGTCCCACATTATGCAACACGATATCAATCATAACTAAGATAGAGTAATTTAAGTTGCGGAATTTCAGATTACAAGTACAAACACTAGGATAAGTTTAATACAATTTTAGTACAAATTACTGTTTTCAAATTAAACTTATAAAGGGTACCAGACTAATCTAATTCATGTCATCATACGATCAAATCAAGTCTACCCAGATCACCACAATTATCATCTGCCAATCAGTACCGAAGGGTTTGTTGAGTAGTGGTCTATAGAAACTTCAATCTTGATCTTGTAAGACCTAAGAACTAGGTCCGGCAGGTGACTTTCCTTTATCTTTTCCTATAAAAAAGTGTAAACAGCAACTGTAAGCAAAGCTTAGTGAGAATATAGATTTTCAGATTTCATGCATTAATCAAGCGGATCATGGGTCAAAGCGTGATATGTCTGGACTGCCGCTACAGCCACTCTTGATTGAGACATAGAATTCATAGAATTGGATGATGTTCAGCCCACGCTCACGATTTTAGTGGAAGCTATCCACTTATGCTGGGCTAGCTACCAGCGGTCTTCATGGGGGAACATCGGAGTGTCTATACCAAGTTCAATAGAACTGGTGAAGTAGCATGGTCTAGAACAATAGACCGACAAGGCTAATCATACTAAGCTGAATCAATATGTCAAAGATGCGAGTAATAATGAAAGCATAAGTCATCAAGGTCATGATAGCAATAAACTCATAGCAATATCTGAAATGAATAGTAAGTACAATGTCATGCGAAATGATAAGTCAAATAGCTATCATGATCCACAGGGCATCACCGAACCATGGTGTGCACAGGTCACAATCCAGCTGAGCATTCATGAATGTCAAATAATCTATCATCAACAATATATCTCAATCGGAAGTCTAGCATGCAAAACTGAATATCTATAACTCACTGTTTCTGTAGTCTTCATCAAGCAGATTTATAATCCACCACCTGAGTTATCCCAGGATTTATCTTTAATCTTGATCTATCTGATCTCTGGCTTTTCTTTTCTAATCAGTGACCCACTTTCAATATCTTTCAATCTTTAATTCTTTGTTCAGATTTATCTGAACCTGTCCAGAATTTATCATATAGTATCATTAGCTTTAAGCTTTTAAATCTTTATTCAACCTGATTCTGATAACAGATAACTCGTCAATATTTGTTAATTCCTTTTTCTTTGTTTCTTTGAATTCTCAAAGGATATATATATATATATATATATATATATATATATATATATATATATATATATATATATATATATATATATATATATATATATATATAATCATGTTGATTTATAAATCTTTAATCACTATAATCATTTAATTCATGGTTCTTGTATTTATAAAATAATATTTATTTGTGATGTTAAAATATCAAAATAAGAGGCTCGAATTCGAATCCGTTAAATTCGGACCATCCGGATTGGTCATCCGGATTCGGACCAATCCGGATCAGACACCCGGGTTCGGACCTATCTGAAATGGGTCAACCGGATTCGGACCGAATGCTAACCCGAATTAGGACCAATCCAAGTATATCATCCGAATTGAACCATCCGAACTCGGGTCATCCGAGTTCGGACCACTTCCCATCCGAATTAGGCATCCGAAATGGAGAGACCGAAATGGGCATCATCCGAATTCGGGTCATCCGAATTTCGGATCCCATACTTGTTAATTTTCCAGAAAAATGTTCTTCATGTTCTAACTTATTTATATACGGATTTTTATCAAAAATCCACAAAATTCATTTTCATTAACATGCAACTTAATAATATGTTATATTATCATACTTAGGTTGTTTTTATACTAATTTCCCTATCATTAATCATTATAAATTGATCAAGATCATCCAAAAATGACCATTTTTGTCAATAACACAAAATATTAACAAAAATTCCGATCATTAATTAATTTGAACAATCTAACCATTAATCTTTGTTTCTATTACTTCAAACTACTTAATTTCGTCATCATCTAATAAAATCTTAGATGCAACATCAAAATCCATGTTTTAATTTCTTGGTTTCGGTTTCTCCCAAAACCGAACCAAACATCATAAAAATCTAAAATATAAGTGAACATTACCTCAAATCTTTGTAGATTGTTGATTATTTGATGAATGTTGTAACTCCTTTGACTTTAATTCTTCACTTAGTTGCAATTTAATGAACAACCTTGATGAATTTGTGAGGTAACCGTAGGTTTAAGAGAGAGAGAGAGTAGAGAGAGAGAGTGATTTTGTTAAATGAGTGATAAAATGATCTTTATTGAGTTTATATACTTCATTTTATCATTTTGTGTAATTAACCCACTTCCACTTTTGTATTTTACATCTCTTTTAAATTTAATCATTTAAATACTTTATAACATTTATATAAGTTAATTAAATATTTTCATTAATTAATTAAATTACAACTCAAATAATGTAATAAAATTACATTATTAACTCAGATGCAGAAATTAAAGTTCAGTTGGAAGCTAGGTTGTTACAAATTCGCGGTATTCCTGTGAATCAACGTGAGTTTGGTTAAGATCTTCCGGGTATTCGTGGAATCAACAGATTATCTTTGGTTTTCTATTTGCTACGCTGTATCAAATTTTCAGCATTCTGTTCAGGTGACTCCATTGAAGTCTGCTTGTTAGGTTCGGGTCCTGAACTGGTATGTTCAGAAGCCATTACCACTCCTTCATCAAATTTGACGTTGACACTCTCGTTGACTTTCTTGTTTCGCTTGTTGTAGACACAGAAAGCGACTGACTCCTTTGATCAGCCTATGAATATACCTTCATCTGCTTTTTGATTAAACTTTCCAAGGTTGTCTTTGTCATTTCGTATGAAGCATCTGCATCCAAATACATGGAAAAATTTAATATTAGGTATCCGTTTATTTATTAGTTCATAAGGAGTCTTTCCAAACCGTTTATATATGATTGAACGATTCTGTGTGAAACAAGCTGTTGCAACTGCTTTAGCCCATAAGAACAACGGTAGATTAGAATACGCCAGCATCGTCCTTGCTGATTCCACTAGTGTCCGATTTCTTCGTTCGACGACACCATTCTGTTGTGGAGTTCTAGCAGCTGAAAACTAATGTGTGATTCCTACAGAATTCAAAAATGATTCAAGCGATTTGTTCTTGAATTCTGTTCCGTTTTATCTGAGCAGATTGACTGAATTGTAAGTTTCAGCTTCACTTGAATTTTCGGGATGAAGCCTATGATGATTTCGGTAGCATCTGATTTTGACCTCAGGAAGAAAACCCATGTGTACCGTGAATATTCGTCAACTATCACCAATACGTATTTTTTTTTATTAATGCTTTGTACACTCATTGGTCTACACAAATCCATATGTAGTAATTCCAGTGCTCTCGTTGATGAGTGTTCGGATTTGGATTTGTGTGAAGCTCTGGTCATCTTTCCTTTTTCACATGCGGCACACAACTGCTCCTTTTGGAATTTGAGAGTTGGTAGCCCTTTAACTGACCCGCCTTTTGCTAGGTTGGTTAATTCATTAAAGTTCAGATGTGAAAGGCGACGATGCCATAACCATGCTGTTTTAGATGTAGCTTTTGACGATAAGCAGACATCTTTCTTCAGATTAATAGAGGCTAAGTCAATGGAGTATAGATTGGTTTTCCTGTTTCCTGCTAGTATTTTTTACCTTCCCCGGATATGATGTTGCACCGATTTGCTTTGAAGTTGACTTCCAATCCTTTATCACATAGCTGTCCATTACTAAACAAATTATGTCCAAGACCATCAACGTAGAAAACCTTCTGAATGGTAATTTTGTCGTATGCGAGACTCCCGTATCCTTCGATCGGACAAAACGGATCATTTCCAAATCTGACCGTCCCACAGAACTTTTCTACAAAGTTCATGAGTGTGTCTCTTTGTCCGTTCATATGCTTCGAACATCCGGAGTCAAGATACCATACATGATTTACCTATAAAACGAAATAGCACATGAGGTACCCACTTATAGTTGGGTACTTTCGATTTAGGTAAATCATGCAGTTTATTATTTGTTTTCTAATCAGATATGACTTTTAGATTAACTATTGATGATGATTTAGGTACCCACTTTTGAATAGTTCTTTTAGGTATCCACTTTTGTACAATTCTTGGTGGAACTGTTTTTGAAATCTTTAGCTGTGGAACCCTTTTCTGTTTAAAAAAATGGGTCCTTTTTCTTTGGTTGCCAGACGAGCTTATCTGATTTTAAAATTAAAGATTTACATGCACCAGAATTAAAAGCAATTAAGTCTGTTCGAGAGAATTTTATACAAGAACTATCAACAAATTTATTATTACAGACAGAGTTTTCTAAGTTTCTATTTCTATCTGTAACAATACTTTTCTTCACGCGCCACTCTTGTTTTGTTTTCTTGTTTTTCTGTTCTCTCTTCTTCTTTCTCCAAACTTGCTTTCTTGAACCGTTCCCAATAATATCTGACATAGAAGAAACATGAGAATTAGTAGACTTAGAAACTTGTTTCTTCTGTAAATTTCTCTTACTTTTTAAGGATTGAACTCTAAGTGCAATGGAGTTCTCTAATGAAGATGATTGACCTTTTTCAAATTTAGGAGTATCAACAATAACTTTTGTTTTCTCCTTCTTTTGTTGTAAAGTTGGTGAATTTTCAGATGATTTTATTTAATCTGTAGAAATTCTTTGCAGAATTTTAACAGGTTCTATTTGACCATCTGATTGTTTGTTATGTAAAGGTTTTACAAAATCATCAATTTTAACAAACATTTCCTCTAAGGAATTGAAGTCAGAGTTCATAAACAGATCAAATTCCTTTTTTGAATTGATAAAATCTAGAGAAGTTGAAGATGATGGACCAGACAACGTTTTGCTCTCAGGCTGTTTTTGTAACTTTTGCTCCATAATTTTGAGTTCAGCCTTAAGAGATTTGTGTTTTGTTTCAAAGTTGTTAATTTTCAATTCTAGATCAGAATTTATCTTTTCTAGAATTGAAAATGGCAGGTATAACTTTTGAGATTGAGTAGGGAATTCAGACAAATCCTTTTCAGAATATGTTTGAATATACCCTTCTTTAATATCAGTAATATTGCTTGATTCATTTATTTTGTTATAATCAACAGAATTTTGCAATTTGTCTGATCTTAATCTTTTTGTTTCTTACCTAGATTCTACTTCATCAGATGCTTTCATAAACGTCATTTTTAATCCTAAGTTCATATATCTGACATCAAATAAAGTTGGTGAACTAGATATAGCCTTTGTCAGATACTTGGGATTTTCCCAATCAATACCAGATTTAGAGTTGTAAAATTATGTGTCTTTTGGTTGATTTAAATAGATGGTTTGATCTGTTTGCCCTCTTTTGATAAATTCATCTTCCATCTTCTTTATTTTATCATAAAGCTTAGTTCGTTCTTCAAAAATAGCATGATATTTTACAGAAAAATTTGAAGCTTTCTATTCTAGATTTCACATGGTCTTATGTTTTTAGACATGTTTTGGAATGTTTAAATTTAAAGAACATTCTTAAAGCGCGTCTACTTTGGTACATTTTTCTGAAAGGCAAGGCCCCAAGGATTAAGTAGTTGTCACTACTCTAATGCTTATGTTTGGCTCTTTGCTAATGACATTTGGGCATCATGTTGTCAATTTCTCTTCATTGTTAACTAATGTTTCTGGATAGAAATAGAAGCATAAGTTACTATAACATAAGTTATACTTTGGGAATAGAAACTTGTTCATCACATCAGGTCTTCTGTAGATGTGGCTTGATTAAAACTCATAATAGTTGAAGTTAGACTTGTTATTAGCAGATGCTGACATGCAACAACGATATTTTTAATGTGGTTTCTATTTATATGCTCATACCTGAACATTTAGTGGTGTTCAGTCCCTTTTGCAAGGACATAGTGTCACAACTGATTTTACTGGGACTTCAACTTTCTCATGATGCTGAACTCTGCCTGCATAATAGTTTATTAGGTATTGCTATGAATAATGGCTACAAGCTTTTACCAAATCAAGATTCTCAAGACTGCCTTTGCTCTGTCTTGGATACAACTAAAGTTTACTTTTTACCACTCACGCAGTATGTAGTGACCCTACAACTGACTCAAAGCAGTTCGTGTCCAACCAAGAGAAACCAAGAGCCAACTGGAATGCACGTAATGTTCACTTTTTATAGCAATTTGTATGCTTGTTGGCAGTTGCACCATGTGATCTTTCATTAATCAAGGAAAATATTATAGGATTCAGTTGGGAAACTTTTAAAGGGAATAAACTTCTCCTTTCTTCAGATTTATGGATTTTGTACACTTACGTTATATGGTGATCGATCATTATTCAAATTTAGAATTGACATACTGTCGATCATTCATCAGGTTTTCATGACATTGGGTTCAATTTTATTGCTTGTTTGTTCTTCACCGTGCTTGTTCATGAAGCCATGAGTTATGCGACTCTGCCTGTAAGTTGTTGATTACCCTTCCTACTTATTTATCTCTTCGTCCGATTTTCATTGAATATAATAAATCCAAAATTTCTAAAAAAATGTATGTTTTCATTACTCAAAAATTAAAATGCATATATTTTAATATCATTTGGTTGTCTGTGATTATATCATATAGAGTAACTATACAACAGAAAATCAAATTAGTTATGTGGGTGCTGTTGAGTCTGAGACTCAGGACTCCAATGAGTCTCAGAATGTGTCAAATATTCAGCAACAACACTTGATCAATTAAACACTTGTACTCCCATAATCCATTTGTAATTGCTGAAATATATATTAATCAACAGAATGTGTAGTATAACTATGAATTTGGACAGCAAAAAAATAGAAAGTTTGTGTGTATTTAAGACTCCGTAACTAAGCTCCAAGCTGAGTCACGGACTGGATGTTATCTTTCTTCCTGCTTTCATGTTGCATTTTTGTGTTGTGTGTACAAACATCAGTGACAGCAGCGTATAAATGAACAAATAAGAGTAAGTAGTGTGTAACGGTTCCTGAAAAACAGAAATAATATTAGCAAGTAGCAGCCCCCAACAACCTATTAAAATTCATGTAATTGGTGTGCTTTGTGTGCTGGAAAACAACAACAATAAAGGATCAGGCTGTAACAATTTCAACACAAAGTAGCATTAACTGTTGTGTGTAGTGTATGTGTGTTTATTCGACTATGAAAATAGAAGGAAAGATCAGCAGCAACGTCTTAGCAACAACCCTTCAATTTAAACTAAAATGCAGTATGGGGTGTGTGTGTGTGCTTGTATGTGATTTGAACAACAGCGGTAGCACTAGTAATATATGTGTGTGTAGTGAGTACTTATGTGCTGTTGCTAAGGAGTTAAAACAGAATGATCAGAACAGCAGCAAAACGCCTTTGATCCTTAATTTTCAGTTTAATAATCAGTAATATATGAGCTATGTTTGGTTGTAAAAACAAAATCAATAAAGTGGCTATACATGTTTTTTAATATAAACAGAGACAGGGACTGTTTGTGTAGGTATACTTGTGTGTTGCCCATTTCTAAATAGCTAATTAGGTGTGTTTTTGTGGTTGGAAAACATAATTATGTTACCATCAATAACCTTCTATTTGAATCAAAACAGAATGTGTAAATGTTGTTGGGTCCGTAACTCAGCTCTTTGCTAGCAATTGCTTGGAAATTAGACCATTCCTAGCAATTGCTTAGAAGTTACCTTTAAATTTTTATCTTGCCAATTCCATCATTTGAGTTTGAGAATGAGTATTCATAAAGATTATAACTAAAACAGGCGATTTACATCTTAGCCGCCACGACTTTGGGTGTAAAGTATAATGTGTTTTCGAAAGGGGTTGTTCATTAAGTGTTCCAAATTTGAACTGGGGTAAACATATTAAAGATCGTAAAGTTTGGATTTTGTGAACCAATTAAGTAATTTTCTTCGAAATTCGAAGCCATAATCGAATTTGACTTGTTGAGTGAAGAGGATCATAACTATGTCGGATTTTAAAGGGTTTTTTCAGGATTTGGATTTGGATTTCGTAGGATTTTATTAAATTTTTTGGTTTTAAAATGCTAAAAAATCAAATTTCAAAATTTGGAACATTTAAGAATGATACGGATTGAGAAATCCAATTAAGAAGAATGATGAATTATAGAAGATAGATTGCTGAATTTTGTTAATAGAGAAGTAGAAAAAGACATACAATCAAAATGATTGTCCAGGGATTAACCCTCTCTCACAACTGAAAGTTGGAGCCTCTCTCAATGCTTACAAGCAATGAGCCTAACAATCTCTAACAAATAATTCTGGACACTACTTCCTTTCCCTCCTCCCTTATTTATAGAATTTCCAAATAACTAAAATGACAACTATTATTACCATAATACCCCTTCTAGAATATACTAATAGTAAAATCCTAACAATACTCTCCCCATATGAAAGTCTTGACCTCAAGACTTGCTTGCAACATTTTTCCACTTCCACTTCACTAACCATTTTGTCAAAACTTCGGCTTTGTTCTTGATCAACAATCCTTGTTGCCCATTTGTAGCCAATCGATCATCATGAATGTTGATTCCTGTAAGAGTTCCAACTATGTTGCCCCTCGTAATTGGCTTCATAATGCTATAAGAATCAAGCATGTTGTCTAGTGTAGTTGACCAACGTTGCAAACCAAAAATCCAGTCGAAACCGATGAAGTTGGACAGATCACTACTCAGTTGTCCCATGCTGTTGTCGTTGTTTAACATAAACTCAGCCCTATTACTCTGTGGAGAAACATATCCATCAACATGTACTGCAGTGAAATTATTTTCATCGAAGTCTCTTGTAGGCATTTCATCAAACACCTTGTTAGCAACAACTCTACTTATAACTACATCTTCATTTTCACCCACAATCTGAACACCTTCACAAGCAGATCCAGGAACAATGTGCTCCCCTTGAGTGATATCTGATTGATCGACGACACTAATGTAGAGATTCTGATCATGGTGAATTTGACCAGCATTAACGCCACTACCAGAACAGTCACTCTTACCACCAGATTCGATGAAAATCCCGATTCCTGATCCCCCACTCGAATTGCGTGGCTCACCTTGCTGTACGATCCATCCCAACATAACTTTACGAAACCCAGCTTCTTCAATCCGATCGGCTACTAAGGATGACAAAGTTGATTTAGTTTTCGTAAAATCAGAGTGGAGGCGTTGAAGTTGCTCCTCGTGAAGTGCCAATCGAGAGAGGACAGAACGTGATTCCATGATCACGAAATGAACAGAACAACAAAGAAGAAGAAGAGATCGCGGTATAGCAGAAGGAGGCAGGTCGGACCAATGATACGGATTGGGAAATCCAATTAAGAAGAATGATGAATTTTAGAAGATAGATTGCTGAATTTGGTTAATAGAAAAGTAGAAAGAGACATACAATCAGAATGATTGTCCAGGGATTAACCCTCTCTCACAACTGAAAGTTGGAGCCTCTCTCAAAGCTTACAAGCAATGAGCCTAACAATCTCTAACAAATAATTCTGGACACTACTTGCTTTCCCTCCTCCCTTATTTATAGAATTTCCACATAACTAACTACAACTATTATTACCATAATACCCCTTCTAGAATATACTAATAGTAAAATCCTATTACTAACAGTAAAATCCTATTACTAATAGTAAAATCCTATCAAAGAACAACCTTTTTAAAAAGGTCTAAATGTACTCATCGCTATCAACAAGATTAATCTTGTGCAAATTCAGAGAGATAAGAGACCCAATAACATATATTTGTTACGGGAACAGGTGCCATCTTATCTTGTTGAAATGACAGGGAATACTTGTGTCACTGATATTCTTATTGAAACATACATTTTAGTGTTTTGCATACATACTGAATATTAAGTTACTCATATATAGGAGTTTCTTTCAATCTATGATACAATGGAGCTTGTACCTGAAGATGAGTTAGAAACATCTTTAAAAGGAGGTTAGAACACCGTTGTAGATAGGAGGACGAAGAAGGTAACTTTAGCTTATATATTTTTTTATTACTGTTTACCTTGAATTTTTGCTGGGGTAACCATCTACCCCCCAAAACAATGTTCACCTTGTGTGTGTGTGTGTATATATATATATATGTGTGTGTGTGTGTATGTATATATATATGTAGCAGTGTCTATCGCTATGTCTCGGGGTGTTTAATTTGATAAACAAAGGGACAACAACATTGAGTGAATATTGGTGTAAATGGTGTTCATTTTGTTAAGGTGAAACAACAACATCAATCGTATCAACTATAATAGTATTTTTTTTTATACCTTAGATGTTAATAAGTATTATTTTATTTGAATTTTATATATTCAAATGTGCTCACTCCAACTTTTATCTTAGTTTCTTAGTTGTTGAGTGTTTGAAAGGAAATTTAAGTTGAAAGGTCTTAGTTTCGGTGTTGTTGAGTGTTTTAGAGGATCCTGAAACTTGTGTGTTTAACTATTGAACTTTTAACTCGTCATTGATCATTTATCTTTTGTTTTAAACTTTGAAGAAGGTTGTTGTGTTGGGCTGCTGTCATGGACCCCAAGACTTACATGTCTCTGGGCAGGGTGGCTCATGGGGTGTTGTTTGGTCGACTTGATCCTTTAAACATCCATTTGTCCATCATCCTTTATGTTTTGCACTAAAACCATAGAATATACAAGTGAGCGTTGTGTGTTTTAGACAAAAAGGAGACCCCAAGACTTGTTACTCTCGGGGTGTGCTGTGAGTGTGGGATCCATGATATTTGACCAGCGTTTGCATAAGCATACTTTTTTTTTCTAAGGGATACAATGATAACTTTTTTCATTTGTCATTGGGTTAATATTGTATTAAACGACTTTCATAATTTCCTCAAATAAGCCGAAGTACATTTTTGCGAGTGATTAAGTCCTTGAACATTTTGATCCTGAATGATTAATCCCTGCACATTACAATTGCACAGTTGAATAAGCCGAGGTACATTAAGCCATAATTTTCTCAAATAAGCTGAGGTACATTAAGCCGAGATACTTTGTCGGCTATGTCTTTACACTTTGTTATATATGGTTCTATAGGATGGGACTCAATTTTTTGGCAGTAAGCATGGCTTTTTGTACATTGTATTGATGCTATTCTATGTTGCAATTTGTGAGCTGTAAAATGACTTGTTGGGAACCTTAGCACTGGAAATGTGCATTAAGATCAAACCATAGATTAATGTTGACATCTCTGCTTAGACCTGTTCACGATGATAATGAGAAATGGAGCAACACTGATGGTTCACACACGCCAAAATTTGCAATGTCATGACTGAAAGCATCAATTAGGTTATTGAAGTGAAGATTTGATGATTCAAGGCACTAGATGTAAGAATGGCAGATAGTTGAGGATTACAATTAAATTATGTGTACGAGTTTTACTATATTGAACCTAAACTATCAGACTTATTTTGTGATTCTGGTTTAACCGAGATTTGCGTATTTTCTCAAGTGTCCCAAAATAGTATAAATACCCTACAATATGTATCTTTCAGATGATTGCTTAATCAACATTTCTTGCAATATCTTTGATTTCTTTTTAGATTTTTATAAACTTTCAAAATGTTTTATTATTAAACTGAAGTTGTAAATTGCCATATATTCTGTTTTGTTTTTTAGCTGATCAAGGTGACTATTAGACAGCCATATCAGTTTTTGTTTTTGTTTTTTTTTTTTTGTAAATAGCCATATATTCTGTTTTGTTTTTTAACGAACATAGCGCCACTAAAAACATTAAACAGTCAACTCAAAGTGGAAGTCTATCGGGCAATCTCGAATGTGCTTCTAATTTCATCATAGATGGGAATAAAAACGGACTCAAGGCTATAGATACGGTTCTGGTTCATGCAGAACTAGCATCAACAAGCGCTTCATTACCCGTTTGGACAGATGAACAGCTAAACGAACTCTTTGATGATGATTTCCAGGATCACATCTAGCATGGTATGATAGCTGTTTTTTGGCTTCAAAACTAATGTTCGTATATTGATTTAACTTATCTGGGCATTTTGCGACTCGTTTTATTCACATGTATTTAACACGGATAGTGGATTTTTACAAAAATTGACATTTCATGGATGTAGAATCATAGATGCACCTTCTAGTTCTGGTGGGTTTTTTTTGTTCTTTCTTGAAATTCAATTTACATTAGAAGAATGCACTTAAAGATGCAGTTTTGTATTGCTTTAATATTGGGGACACTATTTAGTTGTCTTATAAGAAATTTTATAGAGTCTCAAACAACTATTTTACACACCTTTTTAATTACAAAAGCAAAGATAAAGTAGTTGAAAAACTTCCGGTCCAGATTTACCCTGCTGAATATTCAAAATCTAAGTTTTCAAATTTTTCCGAAAATTCTTGTTATTCTTCTCAGAAGAAAATTTCCAAGAAAAATACCAAGTATTAACAGAAACAAGCTAGCACCGGACATATTTTAAAAAAGAAACGTTTGCATAATTCTTTTCATTCAGATTCAAGTTTCTTTCATAAATCAGATATTCATATTTATTATTCTAAAAGAAATTTGCTTCCTGAGTTTGCGAATGAAGTTAAGGAAAGTGTATGCAAATGGGTACCTAAACCCAAGTTGTAGTGGGTACCAAAACCTGTGTATCGATGGGTACCTAAGAGCGCTAACAAGCCTAAATCCAACGCTGTTTGGATACCAAAGACATTTTAATTTTGCAGGTTTTTGGTTTTTAATCAATTCAGACTAGAACCCGGACTTCATTGAAAATGGTTTGTGTACACATCAGTGCAGAACCCGGTCTTAACTCAATTGGTTTATAGTTAATTCAGACAAGAACCCGGTCTTCACTCGTATGGCTTCTACTCACGACAGAGCAAAACCTGCACTTCTTTCATACGGCTTCCAAATTGTTCATTTGGAACCCGCACATCCGTGCAAAGTTCAACAAGGTTTTCAGTTACTTCAGACTGAAAGCCGAGCTTCCTCAACAAATACTTCTAATCAGTTCAGATTAGACACCGATTCTGAAAGATGAATCTTTTGGAAATTCCTGCCATGAATTCAACTCTAAGTTGTATTGAGAGAGTTTTATTTTATATAATTTTTTGCTCATGATATATTTTTTATGAGTTGACTAACTTTGTGTGCTTATTACCAGGGTGAGTTTCAGATGCACTCTGACCACAATTTTTTTTAAAAAATGTGTGTAATTTTCACAGAAATATTATGTTCACACATTAAAAGATTTTTGAGCTGAAAATAATAATTCTTTTATAGGATGTTAATTTCTGATTCTCTGAATATATCATTGAGGTAAATTATTCTAATCTCTTTGGTTTTCATTATCTCATTGCTTTTAGGATTCTCTTCGTTATTCTCCCATGCATTCTGAATTCTTCCACTTCATTCATACTGAATTCCTTCATGAGCTAACTCTTTCATGAAAATCTGTCTCATTTCATATCTTATATCAGATTTTTCATTTCATTTTGATATATCCCAACTCATCATTCCCCATATTCATTCTAAATTTCATCTCCTAATTCATCTGAGCTGAAAACCTAATCATTCTTTGTGTGATATCCCATTAGCTGAAATGTTGAACATTATTTATGTTGACTCCGATTATGCACCAAATTGTGTGATAGACATAAACATCATCGCTTCTATGGTCTAACCAGAACCGGAAGACATACCCAATGAGCAAACCATCTATAGTTTGTGTGGGTGAGGGTTCTTTAGGTCTATTAGTTGAGAAGTGCCAGTTATCACGAGATACTGACAAGGTTGAGCAGTCGTAAAATGTTAATGAGATGGGTAATGGGGTGGTGCATCAGATCATGCTCTCGCTATAAAGCTGACTGAATTTATTTCTGAAAAGTGAGTCGGACGGAGCTTAGTTGAAAATTGATGAATACTAATAGTTCAGAAAGGATTTCAAGAAAATATAATGCTACCTACACTATGTTGGCTGGGTAATCCAAATAATCTATCAAGCCCTAGGTGACTTGATATTGAAAAAGACGTCATGGACCCAGTGACGCATGCATTTAACCCCACCAACCACTCAGTTATCTCTCAAAAGATTTCTGGTTCAATAATCACGGAGATATAGCACATTTCTATTGATATATCATTTGGATATTATTGATATTGAAACAAGGAAGACATTTGCTCTGGTCTCTGACTTCATTTGATGAACATTGTGTGTAGAGCTGATTATATACACTTTTAGGACACAACGAGTCTGACAGTCTGCGTGACTTTAAATTTCTAGTCCAAAGTGACTAAGCCGGAACAACTAAGAGTGTTTCTTTCATGATAAAGGAATTCACGATTACTATTTGGAAATCCTACCAGTGTTAACATCACGCCACTGCTGAATGTAGGTCACATAGATTATGTCTATTGTGCAAACAGGAATCCTATGTGGAGCTGGACACTGTTACTTAAAAATGAATGTTTTTCATTTTTCTGAACTCATGTTGAAAAGCTTTGACTTTATTTGTTTCCGTATGGAGAGAGTATCCATTTGAGGGGGATTAATAAATTTTTTCAGAATAGGGGGAGAGAACATATTTGAAAGCGTGGATACTATTTTGAGGGGGAGAGAGAAAGGGTTAATCACGTCAAAAGGTAATATATTTTCACAGTTTTTTCAATTTGGGTAACATATTAAAATTTTTTGTATTTGAGATAATATACTTTCCATATCAAGTCAATCAAGGTAACCGTATCGGATTGAAAGGTAAAAATACTGACATGACAGTTTCTTTATCCGGTTATCAACTTTTTTAATCTATAATATTGCTTAATTGTTTTTAAATTTTCACAAAATAGCAAGATATTATCAAAAAGTACTTTTAAATTGCACAAAATAGTGCACATCATATAACAATTAAAATGTCATTTCTGTAAAAAAAATTGTCTGGACAAAGAAACTGTCATGTCAGTAATTTTTATCTTTCAATCCGATATGGTTACCTTAATTGACTTGATTTGGAAGGTATGTTACCTTGATTAGAAAAAAAATTAGTACGTTACCCAAGTTGAAAATAATGTGACAGTAGATTACCTTTTGACGCAATTAACCCGAGAGAAAAACTTTGTAATATATTTCTGAGTTGTAATTGTTGTTGTATTTTTGCAATTGTAATTTCACTGCATCTGCGTCTCTGAAGATTTTGCATGATGTTCATAATTCTTATGATCATCATGAGGGGGAGAAAATTTGAATTATAGAGACAACTGCTAAATAGTTTGAAGATAAATGCAACAACTGCTGAAGACAAGTGAGACAACTGCAGAAGAGTTAAATATGAAGGATGAAGACAATTGTGACAACAAAGATGAAAGATGATATGTTGATCAATGGGGAGGAACAAATTCTATTCATGATTCAAGGGGAAGAGTTTCTTCATAAGAAAAGAGAAGATCAGAGAACAAGTGATATGAATATTAGAGAGAGACAATGAAGAAAAAAATTTATTTGAAGATTTAGAGATTGAAAAAAGAGAAACATTTTAAAGATCAAGTTTTTAAAATCATGAAGATATTTACATTGTTTAGTTTTCCTTTGTAAAGTTCATGCTTTGATCTTTGATTGAAAATTTTCTTTCATCTCTAAAGGGGAGATTGTTAGGATCAAATATATAGAGATGAAACCAATTATAATTGTAAGTATAGGGACTAGATTTGTCAATTCTAGAAAGTTTAGTTTATAAACAAATTCTAAGGAATTTGTTTATAGACTTTGCCATATTTCTTTGTATTTTACGTTGAGAGCAAAGTTAATAATTTGACAAAAAGGAGATTTTGTGTTCAATGTTATGATTTGTTACATATTAAATTTCAATCATGTGGATTCTATTTTGTAATAATTAGTTGTATTTCATTTCCATGTAATTTATTTTCTATCATTTGTAAGTTATTTTGTTTATTTAGAAGTTGAGGGGTATAGATTGTAAACACTTCAAAGTTGGTTTTAATATTTAAGGGAAACCTCCTAGGGTTTCCTATAACTTTGTCATTATTCACAGACTTTGCCATATTTCTTTGTATTTTACGTTGAGAGCAAAGTTAATAATTTGCCAAAAAGGAGATTTTGTGTTCAATGTTATGATTTGTTACATATTAAATTTCAATCCTGTGGATTCTATTTTGTAATAATTAGTTGTATTTCATTTCCATGTAATTTTTTTTCTATCATTTGTAAGTTATTTTGTTTATTTAGAAGTTGAGGGGTATAGATTGTAAAACCTTCAAAGTTGGTTTTAATATTTAAGGGAAACCTCCTAGGGTTTCCCATAACTTTGTCATTATTCACAATTCTAATAGAAAAAGCGGCCGCCGTATGTGAACAGTCTCTCTGACAGTTCATGCAAGATTGAGTGACAATTCTCTTTGTGTGAATCATTTTTTATTACTGTTTATTGGTGTGAGTGCAAGATTATCATTTAGGACGAAGCAACAATTGGTATCAGAGCCAACGAAGTGGATTTAAAGTGATTTAAATTGAGTTCATTGGAGTTCATCGTTGTTCATCGAAAACACATGATTTTTCTTCTTAATCTCATTTAAATATTCTGTTTTTCTGTGTTTTTATATTCGATAATCATCGATAATAATCCTAGTATTGATTTCGAACAATTTTGTTCAATCTTTACAAGTTTACTGATTATTTACTTCTATTGATTATTTACTGAAAATCAGAATCGCAAATAATCCTATTGATTATTTACTGATTATTTACTTCATCAATAATAATCCTATTGATTATTTACTGAAAATCAGAATCGGAAATATTCTTGTCTTCAAACACGGTTTTTGCTTCAAAATCAATATTTTTAGGAGTTTTTGGTTACTATATTTCCCAAAACTCGTTTCTGAATTTAAACCGAGCATTTAGAAATTATTTCAAGGTTTAAAACACATTTTTTTAATTCTGCAAATTCTGCAAAATTTTTAGAAGTTCTATTTCGGATCCTATCTCGGATCCAATTTCGGATAATCTCGGTTCACATTTTGGGTGATTCTAACTCGGATCAAAGACTATTTGGTATTATCCATCCGAAATTCGGTTGTTCCAAAAACACATCTGAATTTCGGACCAATCACTTTTCGGATCTTTTAAATCACTTGTTCTTCATTTTTCAAATTTCATCCGAATTTCGGATCATTCATCCGAAATACTATTTATACGAATTCCGGACCATTCACCCGATATCAAATTCATCCGGATTTCGATTCAGCAACCCGAAATTCAACCATCCGAATTTCAGACAATCCCTCCACCCGAATGTCAAACCATTCGAATTTTGGCTCACCCCAACTTCGGTTCCACCACTCGAATTTCGGGTCAACCGAATTTCGGTTCCTCACCCAAAATATTAGTTTCCACTTCCAAAGATCATTTCCATAATCAGCACTCACCATCCAAATCTTCATGTCTAGAGAAGCTCTTGTCCTTGGATCAGAGAACAAACCACCAGTTCCCTATGTAGACGAATATGAGCAATCAAAGAAGCGGTTCCTTAAGTATATCAGCATGCAGCCCATGAGTCAGCTCATGATCCATCACATTAATGAGGGATCCACTATCTTTCACCCCGAATGTCCAGCAGTAACAAATGCTGATCCTCCACTTCAAGCAACAAGGGTAGTTCGCGAACCGGAGAATGACATAGAAAAGGAAAGACAAGCAGCAAATCGCAGGGAAGAGTATCTTATCTATCAAGCCCTTCCCACTGATATTCTCGTTGGTGTTGATAGAAAACCATCAGCAAAAGAAATGTGGGACAAACTGGAGATGCAGATGCTTAGGGCAGACCTGAATGATAGGGAAAAAATTGAAGAAGCCAAGGTCAAATTCTCTGAGTTCAGGGCCAAGGATGAAGAATCCATTCAGAGCACTTTTACCAGATCCTGCACTGTTCACATTGAGTTAAACAAACTGCGCATCAAAAAGGAACGCGATGACATTAACATCCAGTTCTTATCTTCCCTGGCTCCAGAATGGGCACTAGCTAGTCGAGCAACTAATAGAGCTCTGGATGTCACCGAAGTCTCCATAAATGTGGTGTTTAAGGAAGTCAAGAAATTCCAAGGCAATTTGGATGCTCATAAACAGATGGCCAATACTCTGGCTTCTCTGCTGCTGACTGTCAACCAGCCTACAAAACCCACCGGTTTCCTGGCCTTACTTCAAACAAGACACCCACTTCTGAATCATAGGTAAACCCTTCACCCTTTCCCTACTACAACCACGCTGATTTCTCAACTCAATGTCCATATACCATGCCCCAAATGCCCGAACCTCTAGATGCTGAAGAAGCTGACATTCATGAACAAATGACATTTTTTTCGAATCGCCTTCAGCAATAGCGTTTTTATCCAAATAAGACCAATAATAAACTCAGATATGACACTGGTCCACGTAGGTATTCTGATGAGAGGAGAGAGGATAGGCGAGATGAAAGGGATGACAAGCGATGAGAGGAATTGAAGAGAGTTGATACGAAGGATAGAGCCCAAGAGGACTGATGGAGGAACGATCGCGATGACAAGCGTTATGACGATAGGAGATAGAGAGACGAGATGACTAAAAGGATTATCAAGTTGATCGTCGTTATGAAAGGCGTGACGATAGGAGAAATGATGATAGGTGGGAGTATAATCACCGTGATGATAGCCGGGACTCTCGCCACGCTGAGAAAATGCCTGAACGTAGATTTGACGGACCCAGAAAAGATGATCCCAAGACATCTGATAACCGAGGTTGTTATAAATGTGGGAAATCTGGTCATTTTGCTCAAGAATGCAATAGTCAATTCGAGCATGATCTGACATATTATGAAAGAAAGGTCGAGGTCTTGAAGAAAAGAGTTGATGCTATTGTTGGGAATTAATGTTTGTTTATGAATGTAATAAGTCTGGGGTGCATTTTTTAATTCCTTAAAAGTTTTGTTTGTGTATAAATAGTTGTATGTGTACTGTAGACGTACAGATCTTGCATGGAATAGTCTCTGATTGTACGGATAGTGTTTCATCATTTTCAGTGCATTCATTCCAAGAACTGTGCATGTGATCTCTTTCTCTGGAATCAAATCATTTGGCTATTTGTGTCTCAATTGCTGTTCTTAATTGTTAGATACATATTTGTTATTTTTGATTCTGAAATATCAATTGGTATCAGAGCCTAATATGGCTAATTGGGTTTGATTTTTGAATCTGGATATATTTTTTTTTTGAGAAACATTGTTTTATCAAAACCTCTAAAATTCAGAAAAACAACGAAGGTTTTTGAATCAGTGGATGTTGTGAAGTGTAAATTTGATCGAAGGATCGTGTTTTGAAGACGAATTGATTGATATACATCTCTAACTTTAACTCCAAACACACTGAAAATTACTTTGGAATTTACGGATATTTTAGAAAAGGGAAAATTTCACAAAAAACATCAAACTACAAGTTTTTTTTTCGATTAAGTCCCTCAATAAATTTTTTTGTCTGATAAGTCCCTTAACTAAATAAAAATCACGAATTTGGTATTTTTTTCGAGAAAAATTACCGGTAACCTGTTAAGCGGGTTGCAAATGCTGACGTGGATTTTATAATCTATGATTTTTTTCGATTAAGTCCCCCAACTAAATAGTTTTGTCTCATAAATCCATTAACTAAATTATTTTGTCTTATAAATCCCTCAACTAATTTTTTTGCCACATAAATCTCTTATCTTGATGAAACTCATGTTATTTGTTGTTTTATCAATTTAAGTGATTGTTCAATTGACACTCACGTAACACATATGTGGATGCAAAAAAAAGTAAAACAAAATGTTGAATCAAAACGATCATTTTTATTGTTTAAAGTTTAGTCGGGATGAACTAGCTAAATATATTTAAAAATTATGGTCTAGACAAACATAGGATCGAAATAATCATCATTAATGTTATTATATCAAACCAACTTATATTATCCGGAATAATGGACTTTTAACAAAAATTATTATTTTCAAACAACCATCGCGTTTTGAAAAAATATTGTTTTCAACCCAACTTATTTTGGTCTAGACAAACATGACATGCTCTGTCATCGTAATAAACATCGTCGTTTTTAAAAGTTTAAAAAAATTCATTTTATTTTATCGAAAAGTTGAAAGGTTTAATTAGTTCGGGGACTTATAAGGGATAAAAAATAAAATGGGGACTTAATCGAAAATTTTTTATACTTTGATGGTTTTTGCAAAATAGGTTTAAGCATGTTAACCTGTTATAACAGGTCAACGGACCAATTTAAAAGGTTTAAGCAGTTTGGGGACTTATCAGAAATAAAAAATGAAATAGGGACTTAATCGAAAAAATTTTGTACTTTGATGGTTTTTTGCATAATTTTCCCTTTAGAAAAACTGCGTTCTTCACATATTTTGTCTGTTTTGGGGTTTTGATATGAAATTAGGCAAATTTTTCATTCAAAAAGTGTTTATAAGTGAAAAGCGTACACTCGAGTTTAATTTGGATCAATTGGTGGATTTTTTGTTAAAAATTGTGTTTTTAAACATGGTTTTTAATAGTTTCTTTTCAAACTCAGGCAAAACTATGTTTTTATTTTTCACCGAGTTTTACATAATGTTAATCGAGTTTAGTCAATATATTGACCGAGTTTGATCAAAGAGTTGACCGAGTTTAATCACTCTTTGATCGAGTTTGTTCAAATATTGATCGAGTTTGATCAAACTTCACTCGAGTTTAATAAAAGTTTGAATAGTTGTCCTTCGAGTTTGACTAATCATTTTTCGAGTTTGATCATAGTTTCATTCGAGTTTAATCAGAAGTCTTCAAGTTCATTCATTTTTCATTCGAGTTGACCCAAGTATAATTCGAGTTTCATACTTTTTTGATCGAGTTTCATACTTCTTTGATTGAGTTTCATACTTCATTGATCGAGTTTCACACTTCTTTGATCGAGTTTCATACTTCATTGTTCGAGTTTCACACTTCATACTTCGAATTTGATCATATACACTTCGAGATTCATTCACTTGTTATCAGTGTTCAATCTAAAATCACTCATAATTCCATAACAAGATCTTGGAAGATTCAGTATCAAGAATTCACAATGTCAAAGGACGCAGTAGCCATGGGTTCCGAAACCAAACCTCCTATCCTATACAGAGGAGAGTATGTTCAATGGAGGGAAAGATTTCTGATGTTCATAAGCTTTCATGATTTATCTGAGGAGATGCTGACCTCACTGATGGAAGGTCCAACAAGATTTTTTGTCACAATCCCTGCAGTACTAAATGGGAATCCTCCAGTACTGGAAAGAACTGAGGAGGTTACTACTGCAAATCTGTCCGAAGCTCAGAAAAAGAGAAAGTTAGGAGATAAGACATCTAGAAAACTCTTACTAATCTCAATTTCAAATGATATATTGTTGGTACACCCTGTGTGACGATAGCAGTCTAATCGATCTAACATTTTGGTTTAAGTAATATTCAATATTGTGGTTTAACGAGTGTTTGATATATGTGTTTATATATGTTTGATAGTAATTGATTGTATGTTTGAACTTGATGTAACATATTACAAGAAGTTCAAGCATAAAGATCAAAGATTAATTCAAGCATTAACATAAGTTTCAACACTTAGGTGTTTATGTGAAATGCTAGATTCGAATCATACAAGGCTTGGCATTCGAATCTGTGATAGATTCGAATGTAGCCATAGATTCGAATGAAGACCAGATTCGAGAGTGTCTTTGTGGACAGACTCGAATGGGCCTTGGGCCAGATTCGAGTTTGGCCCACATCAGACTCGAATCAGGGTCTATAATTAGGGATAGACTCGAGATATTATCAGACTTTTTGCAGAATTCGTGAGGAATTAAGCATAAAGCGATCTCGAGTTTATCAGCTTGGTGTGTGTTCTTTCGGAGAGAATCAGTTCGTAGGATCGTTCGTGTGTCGTTCGTTCAGCCTCTGATAGTCTCCGTGTTTCGTAGTTGAGAGTTGTTTCCGTCTACCCGTTAACGAGGATTCCGCACTCGTTGACGGCTCCGCGTCTAGATAGATCTCGTAGTGGTAGACCTTACAAGTGGTATCAGAGCCTACGGAGTGTTCTTGGTGTTCTTCGTGTTCATCTAGATACATTCTAGGTTTCTTGACGCTAGTTGGACGGTTTTTCTCTCAAAAACGTATTTTCAAGCTTAGCAAATTCTTATTCGGAAAACACTTTGTGGTTTTTCACGTTTTTGGTCGAAATCAGTATTTTTCGTTAGAAAAATACTGGTTTAATCTGAAAATCGTTAAAAAATCAAAGTGTTAGCCGTTTTTCGAGTTTGCGGCGCTCGAATCTAATAGGGGTAATTAGGGTTACACTTAGTCTCGAGTCTAACCAAATCTGCTCCTTTCGAGTCTGATTCAGAGGGTTTAGAATCTATTTTCGAGTTTGTGCTACATTCGAATAGGATCTCGAATCTACTTAGTTTCGAGTTTAGTTCGAGTCTAGTTTAGTTTCGAATCTGGGGTTTCGAATCTGCTGTATTTCGAGTTTGCTGACCTTCGAATCTATGGACTTTCGAATCTGACATAATTCCGAGTTTAATTGAATTATAACACTTAATCGAATTTAATCCCAAATAAATTAGAATCTGATTACATTCGAATCTACCTAGATTCGAAAGAATTAATTCTCATTAGTTTCGAATTAAATTAATTAAGGTCAATTCAATTACTTTCGAAAAGATGTCAAATCTTCAGAAAATCCTAGAAATGGACCACGAGGTCGGGAAGGCAAACGCACCGCCTAAGCTGATGAAAGTCGAAGATTATTACTGGTGGAAAGATCGGTTTACCGATTTCGTGCGCTTTAATGACATGCGCATGTGGGTGTGTATCGACGAAGGGTATATTCCACCAGTGTCAGAAGTTGAAGGCCGTCAGAAGGTCTTGTCATACCAAATGATGAAGGAGGATGACAAGAAATTGTATGAAGCCGAAAATAAAGCTTTCTCACTGATCCGCATGGCATTGCCTCAGGATATTCTACACACATTTAGGACTCAGAAGACATCTAAGGAACTTTGGGAGTCTCTAGAGAAGAGGTGTGAGGGAAATCCTAGGGTACGTAGAAAGCGTACAGAGCTGTTGAAACAACAGTTCGCTATTTTCAAGGCGATAAATGATGAACAGCTGGATGATATTATCACCCGGTTCTATCATCTATTGACGGAACTTGAAAGCCACGGGATTGAGTTTACTGATACTGACAAGAACAACAAGCTTCTTGATGCCTTACCAGCCAAATGGGCTATGTACCTGGCAATGATCAAGCTGAATGAGGACAAGTACTACACTCAATCTCTGGATGATATTGTGGGAACGTTGCGGGCATATCACTTCGAGCTACTGAAGGCCGAGACTGATTACGAACAAGTCCAAAATCCAGCGATGTATTTTGGAAAGACAACAAAACCTTCAGCGGCAGCCGAACCGAAGACTGCTACAGCGTTTTTCACTGGGGAAACGTCGTCACCAGCAGAGACTGATGACACATTGAATTGCGCGTTCTTAGGATTAGGAAGATTGGAAGAACCGCAGCCTCAAGTTCAACAGGCATCGACAACTCAGAGCTATTCGAAGATGCCCATGAGCGCAAAGTCAGCGGAAGAAAATTTGAATCTGCTTGCTTCTTTTGTGGCCGCGTACGGAAATTGTGTTCAAGGGAAGATTAACGATCCTGCTCTATGGGACGAGGATTACAATCAGGTCGACCCTGATGATCTTGAGGAAATGGATCTTAAATGGCAACTGGCCATGGTAACCCAACGGGTTAGGAGATTCATTAAAAGAACTGGGAGGAATCTGCAGATGAATAACAAGGGGATAGGATTTGATAAATCCAAGGTGAAATGCTACAACTGTCAAGGACTGGGACACTTCGCCAGGGAGTGTCAGAGACCGAAGGTGGAAACATACCAAGGGCAGAATCAGCATCAGGGACAGTTCAAAAATCAGTCCCAACAACGATACCTTCCAAGTTCATCATCTGGTCAAGCCAATCTAGCGGGTATACTATCCGATGTCACTTCAGACAGACAGCTAGATGGTACCTATGACTGGAGTTCACATCCTGAGTCGAATGCTAGAGCTTTCATGGCTGAAGTCACAGAAACGGGGTGTGATGGGGACGAGCAGACCACACGGGACAGCAGTCCGATGTGGGTAGAGAAGGCGAATGATCAGACAGTGCTGGAGTTTGCTGCTCAGATGGCCAATGTGGAATCTGATAACTCAAAGGTTAGTCTGACTTATTCTCTATTTCGTGAATTATGTGCTTTGTGTGTTAATTCTAACGATAGGTTAAATCTAGTCCTAGAATCACATAAAACCATATCTGCTCAAAATGAGAACTTAAAAATTGAAAATGCTAGCCTAAACGATATCAAGCAATATCTTAAAGAAAAGCTTAAGGCTGATGCTCAAGACGTCATAGTTCTAAAAGACAAACTCAGTGAGCAGTGTGTTAGGATAGAGCTAATGTATGAGCACGTAGAAGCCTTGACCAAAAGTCTCAAGGACAAGGACATAGAGCTAGCTGAAACAAAGGTAAAGGTAGCAGAGGCAAATAGCAAGTTGGAGAAGTTTAGGAATTCGAGCCTAAATCTAGGGAAAGTTTTAGATGCCCAAAGACAGTCTAAGAAGCCCGTAGGTCTAGGATTTCACGAAATTCCTCCGCCTTTCAATGCAAACTATGTGCCTCAGCCTCAGGAGAAAACTGACAAGTCAGTAGACTTAGAGGACCTACCTACACCAAAGCCTATAGTGGAAAATACACCTAAGGTGGCTGACTCAACCGTCAAGGTTAAGAAAGTCAAATTTGTGTCTTCCTCCAGTGAAACACCTGCAGGAAAACAGAAAATTGCTTGGGCTGATCAGGTCGATGAGCCAGACACCGTAGATGTACCAAAGGAAATAGACACAAGTGAGACACCTAGATCTAAGGGAACACACAAAAAGTTCATAGATAAGATGTCTTGCTTCAGATGTCACGAGAAGGGGCATGTTGCTTCTCACTGTCCACTTAGGAAAGCCGATATTACACCTAAGACAGTGAACCCAACACCTGTTAAGCCCTCAACCAGTGTGGCGAGCACGAGCAGTTCTCAAAGTACCGAGAAAGTTGTGCAGGTCGCACCCAAACAAGTTGTGAAAAACAAACCGGTTAAGGTTGGACCAAAGGAAGTGATTAGGACAAATTCACCAAATCATGTCATTAATCAATCTAGGTCAGCACCACAACAAGTCAATAGGAGCACAACACCTAGCAGGTCACACACTCCAGTTAGACAGTACGCACCGGTAAGAGCTCAGGGATCTCAGTCCGAAATGCCATATAATAGGAATTATATTAGAGGTCCACAACAAATGTCTACTCCAAGGCAAAGAGTGAACTTAAATCACTCGGCACCACAACAGAACCAAGTTCAAAGGCCCAAGTCACCTGAAAGGCGAGATGGGTATTTGAAAGAGTTCAAGTATGTGGACGAGAATGGTATTACCAAGTCAGTCATGGCTTGGGTTCCCCGTGATTACTAACCTATTTTCTTTCATGTGCAGGAGATTACCACAGGTCCAAACAACAAGTGGTTCGTCGACAGTGGATGCTCCAGGCACATGACAGGGGAACGAGGTCTACTTACAGACTTTAAGGGTGGGAATCGGGGATTCGTATCATTCGCGGGTAACAAGGGTGGAAATATCACGGGTACCGGAGTGGTCACTAATGGGACAATCAAGTTGGACCAAGTTTATCACGTTGATAAACTGGTTCACAATCTCATTAGTGTATCTCAAATCTGTGATAAGAAGAACTCGATGTTATTTACTGACACTGAGGCGTTAGTGCTAAAGCGGGGATTCAAAATTCTTGAAGAATGGGTATTGATGCGGGCGCCAAGGAAGAACGACTTGTACATGCTGGATATGAACAAGCCGGAGACATCGATGGGGCCAATCTGTCTATTATCCAAAGCTTCGGAGACGGAATCCGTACTGTGGCACAGACGCATGGGTAACCTGCACCTAAGGAAGATGAATTACATAACGAAAAATGGACTTGTGCAGGGTGTGCCAATGAAGAGCTTTCAGTTCGAGGACAAGTGTCTATCGTGCATGAAGGGCAAGCAACATAAAAAGACACACAAGTCCAAGAAGCAGAACTCGATATCCTCAACATTCGATCTGTTGCATATGGACCTTTTCGGCCCTATCAACAAAAGGAGTATAGGAGGTAGTTGGTTTTGTTTAGTTATCACTGACGATTACTCACGGTTTTCTTGGGTTTTCTTTTTAGGTACAAAGGACGAGACGACTTCCAAGCTTATCGGGTTCTTAGACCAAGTGGAGAAATCCTACGGAACAAGGGTTAAACATATTCGTAGTGATAATGGGACTGAATTCAAAAACACTGTAATTGGTGTATATTGCCTATCAAAGGGCATCGTGCATCAATTCAGTGCACCATATGAACCTCAATAAAATGGGGTGGCCGAACGTAAAAATAGGACATTGATTGAGGCTGCAAGGACTTTGCTTTCGGATTCAAAGCTTCCTACCATGTTTTGGGGGGAGGCAGTGAATACCGCGTGCCATATTTTAAACCGAGTCCTTACAGTCAAATCTTTGAACAAAACATGCTATGAAATCTTGAATAAACGGCCACCTAACTTAACTGGATTCGAACCGTTTGGTGTACCATGCACTCTTTTACGAACAAAACATCAACCGAAGTTTGGTGAAAAGGCTGACGAAGGATACTTCCTAGGTTACGTGCCGAACTCACCAAACAAACGGGTTTTTAACAAAACGAGTGGTACTGTGGAGATTGTGTATAATATTGAAGTCACAAGTTATACACATGAACCCCAAACTGGTCCGGAATGGATATTTGACTATGATAAGTTATTTGAGTCATTTAACATTCCTTTCGATGATACTGCAGGTACAATCGAAAAAGACATGGCGACGTTGCACCTGAATGACGATGGCCATATTTTTCCAAGGACTACGTTTGAATCCACATCCGAGCCTACTGCGACTGTAGATAGATCTCCAGAAGTTGCTGATCAAGAAGCACCTACCACTGAGAATCGGACTCAAGCATCAAGTTCCAACTCTGAGAACAACGTCCATGAGGAGGAAAATGTAAAAGCTGAGCCTGTTCCTCCATTAGGTGAAATAGGATCTAACTTAGGGGATAATCTAAGGGTTGATGAAATAGAGACCTCTAGGATTAACAAGAACCATCCAATAGAAAGCATCATAGGAAATCCTAACGAGGGTGTGAGGACTCGGAGTAGTGTAAATAACAACACTGTGTTGTTGTCGATGATAAACGACTCCGAGGCATATCACACATGTCTATATTCATGTTTCATATCGCAAGTAGAGCCTAAAAATGTGCAAATGGCACTTAAGGATAACTCCTGGGTTGAAGCGATGCAGGAAGAACTTTCGCAATTTAGGAAACTAGAAGTGTGGGAGTTAGTTCCATTACCTCGAGGGGAAATTGCCATAGGAACCCAATGGTTTTTTAAGTGCAAAAGGGACGATCGGGGTATAGTCACGCGCAACAAGGCTAGGTTAGTTGTAAAGGGTTTCAACCAAGAGGAGGGAATTGATTACAACGAGGTTTTTGCACCAGTAGCAAGGCTGGAAGCCATTAGGTTGTTTCTAGCTTTTGCCTCCTTCAAGGGATTTAAGGTATATCAGTAAGATGTTAAGTGTTGGTACACCCTGTGTGACGATAGCAGTCTAATCGGTCTGCGTTATGATTTAAGTAATATTCTGAATATTAACAAGTGTTTTGATATATATGTTTAATATGTGTTTGTCTGTTATTGATTGTGTGTTTGAACTTGATGTAACATATTACAAGAAGTTCAAACATAAAAGTCAAAGAGTATGTCAAGCATAAGTTAAAACATAAGTTTCATCACGTAAGTGTTTAAGTGTATCCTTAGATTCGAATAGGTTAGATTCGAATCTGTCAGATGGACAGATTCGAATGAGGCCTTAGGCCAGATTCGAGGTTGGCCCACAACAGACTCGAATCAGGGCCTATAATTAGGGATAGACTCGAATGATTAGATGACCTTTGGCAGAATTCGTGAGGAATTAAGCAATAGGCGATCTCGAGTTTATCAGCTAGGTGAGTCCCGTTTCGGAGAGAATTAGTACGTAGGATCGTTCGTGTGTCGTTCGTTCAGCGTCTAATAGTCTCCGTGTTTCCGTTGGTTGAGAGTTGTCCGTCTAACCGTCAACGAGGATTCCGCACTCGTTCACGGATCCGCGTCTAGATAGATCTTGCATTGGTAGACCTTACAAGTGGTATCAGAGCCTACGGAGTATTCGTGGTGTTCTTCGTGTTCATCAGATACATTCTAGGTTTCTTGACGCTAGTTGGACGGTTTTGCTCTCAAAAACGTGTTTTTGAGCTTAGCAAATTCATATTCGGGAAACACTTTGTGGTTTTTCACGTTTTTGGTCGAAATCATTATTTTTCGTTTGAAAAATAGTGATTTAATCTGTAAAACGTCAAAAAATCAAAGTGTTAGCCGTTTTTCGAGTTTGCGGCGCTCGAATCTATAGGAGTAATTAGGGTTTTACTTTATTTTCGAGTCTAACCAAAATACGCTCCTTTCGAGTCAATTTCAGTCAGTTTCGAGTCTGTGGTGTTTCGAATCTGTTAATACATTCGAATTGGATCTCGAGTCTATACTGTTTCGAGTTTGTTTCGAGTCTATACTGTTTCAATTCTGTGCTTCGATTCTGCTGAATTTCGATTCTATTGTGCCTTCGATTCTAAGGGTGTTCGAATCTATAGAGTCCTTCGAATCTGTCATATCTTCGATTCTAGGGAGTTCCTCGAATCTGACATTATTTCGAATCTACTTGACTTTTAAGACTTAATCGAATTTAATTTCAAAAGATTAAATATTAATTAGATTCGAATCTATCTAGATTCGAATAAGTTAATTTAAATCAGTTTCTAATTAAATTAATTAAGTTCAAATTCAAATTCTTTCAGAAAAGATGTCAAACCTTCAGAAATTCCTTGAGATGGATCACGAAGTTGGGAAGGCCAATGCACCACCTAAGCTGATGAAAGTTGAGGATTACTACTGGTGGAAGGATAGATTCACGGATTTTGTACGATTCAACGACATGCGCATGTGGGTGTGCATTGATGAAGGGTACATTCCACCAGTATCTGAGGTAGAAGGCCGTCAAAAGGTTCTGTCATACCAGATGATGAAAGAGGATGACAAGAAACTATTTGAAGCTGAAAACAAGGCTTTCTCTATTATCCGAATGGCGTTACCTCAAGATATCTTGCACACATTTCGGACTCAGAGGACGTCAAAAGAGCTTTGGGAGTCTCTTCAGAAAAGGTGTGAGGGTAATCCACGGGTACGTAGAAAGCGTACAGAGCTGTTGACCCAACAGTTTGCAATTTTCAAGGCTCTTAAGGATGAACAGTTGAATGATATTATCACACGATTTTATCATCTGATAACAGAGCTTGAAAGTCATGGTATTGAGTATTCTGACACAGACAAGAACAATAAGCTTCTTGATGCCCTACCGGCCAAATGGGCTATGTATGTGGCAATGATTAAGCTGAATGAAGATAAATACTATGCTCAATCACTGGATGACATCGTGGGAACGTTGAGGGCATATCACTTCGAAATGATAAAGGCTGAGACTGATTACGAGCAAGTCCAAAATCCGGCTATGTATTTTGGAAAGACATCAAAATCATCAGTGACAGCTGATCAGAAGAGTGCTACAGCGTTTTTCACCGGAGAAACGTCATCGCCAGCAGAGTCCGAAGACTCACTGAATCGCGCGTTCTTAGGGTTAGGAAGATCGGAAGAACCGCAACCTCAAGTCCAACAGGCATCGACCAGTCAGAGCTATTCTAAGATGCCAATGAGCGCAAAGTCGGCGGAAGAACATCTGAATCTGCTTGCTTCGTTTGTGGCCGCATACGGAAATTGCGTTCAAGGGAAGATCAACGATCCGGCTCTTTGGGATGAAGACTACGATCAGGTCGACCCTGATGACTTAGAGGAAATGGATCTGAAATGGCAACTGGCCATGGTAACCCAGAGGGTTAAGAGATTCATAAACAGAACTGGGAGGAATCTGCAGATGAACAACAAGGGGATAGGTTTTGATAAGTCCAAGGTGAAATGCTATAACTGTCAGGGATTGGGACACTTCGCCAGGGAGAGTCAAAGACCGAAGGTAGAGACATACCAGGGGCAGAGTCAGCATCAAGGACAGTACCAAAGTCAGTCCCAACAGAGATATCTTCCGAGTTCTTCATCTGGTCAAGCCAATCTAGCGGGTCTGATATCCAATGTCACTTCTGACAGACAGCTAGATGGTTCTTATGACTGGAGTTCACATCCGGAGTCCAATGCTAGAGCTTTTATGGCTGAAGTTACGGAGAATGGTTGTGAAGAGGATGAGCAGACCACAAGGGAAAACAGTCCGATGTGGGTAGAGAAAGCGAATGATCAGACCGTGCTGGAGTTTGCTGCTCAGATGGCCAACGTGGAATCTGATAACTCTAAGGTTAGTCTTTCTAATTCTCTATTTCGTGATTTATGTGCTTTATGTGTTAGTTCTAACGATAGGTTAAATCTAGTCTTAGACTCACATAAGACCATAGCTGCTCAAAATGAAAACTTAAAAATAGAAAATGCTAGCCTAAATGATATAAAACAAGATTTAAAAGAAAAGCTTAAGGCTGATGCTCAAGATGTAATACTTCTAAAAGACAAACTGAGTGAGCAGTGTGTTAGGATAGAACTTATGTATGAGCATGTAGAAGCCTTGACCAAAAGTCTGAAAGACAAGGACATAGAGCTAGCCGAGACCAAGGTTAAGGTAGCCGAGGCAAATAGCAAGCTGGAAAAGTTTAGGAATTCGAGCCTAAACCTAGGGAAAGTCTTAGATGCCCAAAGACAGTCTAAGAAGCCTGTAGGTCTAGGTTTTCACGAAATTCCTCCACCGTTCAATGCAAACTATGTGCCTCAGCCTCAGGAGAAAACTGACAACTCAGTAGACTTAGAGGACCTACCTGAACCGACACCTGAGCCTAAAGTTGAAAATACACCTAAGGTGACTGACTCAACCGTCAAGGTCAAGAAAGTGAAATTTGTGTCTTCCTCCAGTGAAACACCTGCAGGAAAACAGAAGATTTCATGGGCTGACCAGGTCGAAGAGTCAGACACAATAGATGTACCAAAGGAAGTAGACACCAGTGAGACACCTAGATCTAAGGGACCAACCAAAAAGTCCATGGATAAGATGTCTTGCTTTAGATGTCACGAGAAAGGGCATGTTGCTTCTCACTGTCCAAATAGGAAAGCTGATGTAACACCTAAAACAGTGAACCCAACATCTGTTAAGCCCTCACCAAGTGTGGCGAGCACCAGTAGTTCTCAGAGTACAGAGAAAACTGTGCAGGCCGCACCAAAACCTGTTGTGAAACAAACACCGGTAAAGGTTGGACCAAAAGAAGTGGTTAGGACAAATTCACCGAATCGTGTCGTTAATCAATCTAGGTCAGCATCTCAACAAGTCTATAGGAGCACAACACCTAGCAGGGCACACACTCCAGTTAGGTCTCATACTCCTGTTAGACATTACGCACCGGTTAGAGCTCAGGGATCACAGTCTGAAATGCATTATAATAAGACTTATTCTAGAGCATCACAACAAATGCCTACTCAAAGGCAAAGAGTGAATCTAAATCACTCGGCACCACAACAGAATTCAGTTCAAAGGCCCAAGTCACCTGAAAGGCGAGATGGGTACTTGAAAGAGTTCAAGTATGTGGACGAGAATGGTATTACCAAGTCAGTCATGGCTTGGGTTCCCCGTGATAACTAACCTATTTTTCTTTCATGTGCAGGAGATAACTACCGGTCCAAACAACAAGTGGTTCGTCGACAGTGGTTGCTCCAGGCATATGACGGGGGAAAGAAGTCTTCTCTCAGACTTCAAGGGGGGTAATAGGGGATTTGTATCATTCGCGGGCAACAAAGGAGGAAATATCACTGGAACTGGAGAAGTCACTAATGGGACGATTACATTGGATCAAGTTTATCACGTTGATAAACTGTTTCATAATCTCATTAGTGTATCTCAAATCTGTGATAAGAAGAACTCAGTGTTATTTACTGACACTGAGGCGTTAGTGCTAAAGCCGGGATTCAAGATACCTGAAGATTGGATATTGATGCGGGCTCCAAGGAAGAATGACTTGTACATGCTCGACATGAACAAGCCAGATAATTCGATGGGTCCGATCTGCTTACTATCAAAGGCTTCGGAGACGGAATCGGTTTTGTGGCACAGACGCATGGCTCACTTGCACCTAAGGAAAATGAACTACATAACGAAGAATGGTTTGGTGCAAGGTGTGCCTCTGAAGAGCTTTCAATTTGAAGACAAGTGTCTACCGTGCATGAAGGGCAAGCAACATAAAAAGACACACAAGTCCAAGAAGCTGAATTCCATAACCTCGACATTCGCTTTGTTGCATATGGACCTTTTCGGCCCAATCAACAAAAGGAGTATTGGAGGTAGTTGGTTTTGCTTAGTTATCACCGACGATTACTCACGTTTTTCTTGGGTTTTCTTTTTAGGTACGAAGGACGAGAAGGCTACAAAGCTCATCGGGTTCTTAGACCAAGTGGAGAATTCCTACGGAACAAGGGTTAAAAATATACGTAGTGATAATGGGACTGAATTTAAAAACTCTGTAATTGGTGTATATTGCCTATCAAAGGGCATCGTGCATCAATTCAGTGCACCATATGAACCACAACAGAATGGGGTGGCCGAACGTAAAAACAGAACATTGATTGAGGCTGCAAGGACCATGCTTTCGGATTCAAAGCTTCCTACCATGTTTTGGGGGGAGGCAGTGAATACCGCGTGCCACATTTTAAATAGAGTCCTTACAGTTAAATCATTGAACAAAACATGTTATGAAATTTTGAATAAACGGCCACCTAACTTAACTGGATTCGAACCGTTTGGAGTACCATGTACACTTTTAAGAACAAAACATCAACCGAAGTTTGGTGAAAAGGCTGACGAAGGATACTTCCTAGGTTATGTGCCAAACTCACCAAACAAACGGGTGTTTAACAAAACAACTGGTACTGTGGAGATTGTGTATAACATTGAAGTCACAAGTTATACACATGAACCCCAAACTGGTCTGGAATGGATATTTGACTATGATAAGTTATTTGAGTCATTTAACATTCCTTTGGATGATACTGCAGGTACAATCGATAAAGACATGGCGACGTTGCACCTAAATGACGATGGCCATATTTTTCCAAGGACCACGTTCGAATCTACGTCCGAGCCTACTGCGACTGTAGATGGGTCTCCAGAAGTTGCTAATCCAGAAGAACCTAACACTGAGAATCAGACTCAAGCATCAAGTTCTGCCTCTGAGGAAAACGTCCGTGAGGAAGAAAATGTGGAAGCTGAGCCTGTTCCCCTTTAGGTGAAATAGGATCCAACTTAGGAGATAATCTAAGGGTAGACGAAATAGAGACCTCTAGGATTAACAAGAACCATCCTATAGATAGCATCATAGGAAATCCTAACGAGGGTGTGAGGACTCGGAGTAGTGTAAATAACAACACTGTGTTGTTGTCGATGATAAACGACTCCGAGGCATATCATACTTGTCTATATTCGTGTTTCATATCGCAAGTAGAGCCCAAAAATGTGCAAATGGCACTTAAGGACAACTCCTGGGTTGAAGCGATGCAGGAAGAACTTTCACAATTTAGGAAACTAGAAGTGTGGGAGTTAGTTCCGTTACCTCGAGGGGAGATTGCAATAGGAACCAAATGGGTTTTTAAGTGCAAAAGAGACGATCGGGGTATAGTCACGCGCAACAAAGCGAGATTAGTTGTAAAGGGTTTCAACCAAGAGGAGGGAATCGATTACAATGAAGTGTTTGCACCTGTAGCAAGGTTAGAAGCAATTAGGTTGTTTTTAGCTTTTGCCTCCTTCAAGGGATTTAAAGTATATCAACTGGACGTTAAGAGTGCTTTCCTGTATGGGAAAGTGAAGGAGTTGGTCTATGTAGAACAACCGCCCGGGTTTACAGATCCAAAATATCCTGATAGAGTATATCGATTAGATAAGGCTCTTTATGGATTACATCAGGCACCTAGGGCTTGGTATGAGACTCTATCCAACCATCTTTTAGAAAATGGCTTTGAGAGGGGTAGGATAGATAGTACTCTTTTTGTGAAGAGAAAGGGAGATCATTTTATCTTGGTACAAGTGTACGTAGATGATATCATTTTTGGATCATCAGACGAACAGATGTGCAAAGATTTCGAGAAGGTTATGAAGTCTAAGTTCGAGATGAGTGCTATTGGGGAGTTGAATTTCTTTTTGGGGTTACAAGTTGACCAGAAGAAGGAAGGCATGTTTATCCATCAGACCAAGTATGTCTATGACATATTGGAACGGTTTGGGATGGAAGGAACAAAGTTGACTGCCCACTTCAGCACGCCGATTCAAGTGAATCACAATCTCGGGCCGGGTACTGATGGTGATACCGATGTGGATCCGACCTTATATCGGGCCATGATTGGGTCACTTATGTATTTAACTGCTTCAAGACCTGATATTATGTTTGCTGTTTGTATTTGTGCTAGGTTTCAAGCGAATCCGAAGGAGATGCATATGAAAGCTGTGAAGCGGATTCTACGATACCTCAAGTCGAAACCGAAGCTGGGACTTTGGTATCACGCGGAGGGAGATCTAGAGTTGGAAGCGTTCACGGATTCTGACTACGGAGGATGCAGCTTGACTCGCAAATCTACAACTGGAGGTTGTCAGTTCCTAGGAGGGAGACTGGTGTCCTGGCAATGCAAGAAACAAACGTCGGTAGCCGTGTCAACGTGCGAGGCCGAGTATGTTGCTGCTGGTAGTTGCTGCTCACAGGTTCTGTGGATACAACAACAATTGCGGGATTACGGTTTGGCTTATACTCAAACTCCAATTAGGATAGACAATCAATCTACTATTGCGATAACAAATAATCCAGTTAAACACAGTAAAACAAAGCACATTGACATAAGGCATCATTTTATTCGTGATTGTGCTGAAAAGAATTTGATCAAACTGGTAAAGGTGGCAACTGAAGATAATAATGCTGATTTATTTACCAAAGCGTTTGATAAGTCACGTTTTGAGTATTTAATTCAACTTAATGGAATGCGCAACCCAGAGTAAATTGACCTTAGTAGTATTTTATTTCCTTTTATAGTTGTTATATTTCTTTCTTTTTAGTGTAGTCTGCTAATTTAGGAAAGTTTCTAATTTAGGAAAGTTTTTATTTTTAGTAAGTTTCTATTTTTAGTAAGTTAGTAGATTAGCCTAGTTTAATGCGTTTTGCTATGAAAAACAAAAGAATAAAGAGAGAAAATTACAAAAATACAAAAAAAGAGAATATCAGAAAAGGAGTTAAGTCTTAGATACATAGGTTCAAAGTGACGAAAATTAGCACCGTCGTTACAGACTCTAAGTGTTTAGGCTTTCACACATAATGCAACTAAATCCTAAGTGTTATACTTTATTTAGTTTGATGTGTTGGTAGGCATAATACATATAGGGTATCTAAAGGCTAATAAAATATTCTAGAAAAAGTCAAACGTGTCACTAGCTTAGATGTATGACCAATCGGTCTTAATTTTTATGTACAAGACATACAAACATTGAGTCTAAATGAGGTATGCAAACTTTCTGGGGATGTATAGCAACATCAAATACGTCTGAAAATGGAAAAGAATAGAAATATCATGAAAAACTGAGAGTCGAAAACATGCAACTCTGTTGTACGTAAGTACAGACCTGTTGTCTCTGTTTAGATTCGGGTTAGCAGACATGTCGCTTTGTTGTACGTCAGTACAGACCTGTCACCGCTATCTGCTAACTTTAAAGTTAAACCTTAAGTCGAACTAAGACACTTTGTTGTATGAGAATACAGACCTGTGTCCGATGTTTGTCTTTTAAAGAAAGTTTGCAAATACCAACAAGTTAGAATTTTGTCTGTGTGCCTTGATCATAAAAGTATGTCTATGTCTGAGTCACGTAAGATAATTTCTTGATAAATAAAAAGGCCAAGGGATATTCCGAAATGTAGAGTGTTTAACAGGGTAAAATACCAACAATCGGCTAAGTGGGTATGTCACAACAAACAATCAAAGGAATCAAAAATTCCTAAGTGTGAAAGTTTAAGTACTGAAAGTTAGTATCAGACATCGCTATCTGATTGAACCTTTCTTAGACTATACTCATCAAAAATATGTTGTTTGGTATTTAGCGTAGCCTGTAAATTTATTTTTATAACTTAAGTCTAGATTAAATTTTTTAGTCAAAATTTTATTTTATTTTATTTTATTTTATTTTTACCTTAGCTTATTTTATTTTACTTTAGTTTAGTTTAATTTTTACTTAGGTAAAAGGTCAAAAATTTCTGAGGGAGCATTCAAAGTTGAATAAAATATACAATGCGTGAAATATCTGAGCTTAGGGTAAAAGATTTGGCATAGATTATCTGGTTACACAATACCGTAGAAAATAGTTGGAAAAAGTTGAAATTATTTCAAAATTTCCGAAATTTTTCTAAGTGTTGGAAATTTCGAATCTAAGACAGACTCGAATGTGAGATACTTCGAATCTGTCAGTAGACTCGATATTGCATAGACTCGAAGGTAGTTAGTATATAAAGGTCCACAGAGAAAGCATTTACTTCTCACTGTTCTCGAATCTGATATCTCGAATCTGTTCTGGCGATCTCGAATCTAATCTCGAGTCTATCGTATTTCCACTAAACGACATTTCGTCGATTCTAAAGCTTTTGTGTTCGATTCTAACTTCAAATCTAGGTATAAGCAACATGATTGTACAAGATTTTGGTGGTTTAATACACAAATTTGGGATTAAACATCACATTTTGATGTTTTATAGGTCAAAATAGGGTTTTTGCAAAATTACCAAGTTTGGACTAATAAAAGATCAAATTAAAAGCATAAATCTATGATTAGAACCTAGTTGAACTAATGTATGTGATTTGCTACGTTCAAAATGGTTAAAATCTTGGATTTTTGTTGAAAAAGGGGTGTCGGCCTTTCGAATCTGATAATGGTTTCGAATCTGATCATGGGTTTCTCGAATCTATCAATAGATTCGAGATGACCAGATATTCGAATCTGTCCATCAGACTCGAATAGGGTATATTCGAATCTGTCCATTACATTCGAATATGGGCACTTCGAATCTGTTACTCTCGATTCTGTACTTCATTTATTTTGTTGAATTTAAATTTTATTAAACTTGTGAAAATTTAATTGTGTTAGATTTTGTATTTAATCAAATACAAGATAAAACAAATTTGAATTTAAACAAGTTTATTGATTTTTTAATAATAATCTAACAATTTTATGTATTGTGCAGATATGGCGCTTCGTGCTTTTGTTCCTAAGCACAATATGGTTCTTAATCCAGATAATCATATCCCTGAGGCGCAGGGTTTTCGTGAAGTGTTGGACTTCTTAGCTGAATCCAGAATTAGCTACGCTTTGTTTCAGAACATTCCGATTGTAATCTCATATGTGCGGCAGTTCTATGATCACTTACAAGTTGACTGCTCTGTCACCCCGACAGTGCTGAGAACAAGGATCGCAGGGCAACCGTTGGTATTCTCTGCCGATATGCTGCGTCAAGTGTTGCAGCTAGGATCTGAGGAAGAGGAGTCTGGGCCTATTGATTTTCCACTAAATATTAGGCAAGCGGCTTTTCAACGAATGGGTTACAGTCTAGATGTAACAAAGTCGTCATATATGAAGAGTGGCCTGATTGGGCAATGGCGTTTCTTGGTCCATGTCTTCATGGTCTGTTTTGCACCGAAGAAAGCTGGATTTGATTACATTGTATCAAAAATCCAATCAGCAATGATCGCGATGGTGTACAATAAGAAGTTTAGTTTCTCGCAGCTGATTTTCTCAGAATTTATTCATCAAATCACGGCTCCTGAGAGAGAAAGGTTCCTTTTGTATCCGAGGTTCGTGATGATGTTGATACGCCACTTTTTGCCAAGTCTGCCACAATCAAATGATTCTTTGAGCGTGAATGTAATGGAGAAACGCATATTCGCTGATTGTTCCTCACACCGAGGAAGATTGGCTGTTCCTACTGCTCGTCCGTTGTTTGGAGCTATCTTAGACAGGAACTTTGTGGCACCTGATAATGCCAACTGGGCATGTGAAATAGAAGTTCAACAGCAACAGCAACAGCAACAGCAACAGCAACCGCATCAGCAACCGCATCAGACTCGTGTTCGTCCCCGTGATCCAAGGCGAAGACAAAGAGATACTGCAAGTCAGTCTCAGGTGTCTAGGCCTTCTTCGAGTCAGCAACCAGAAATGCAGGAAGCCGGGCCGTCATCTGTCCCAAATGAAGCTGATCAATTGTGCCAAACATTAAATGAAATTTGGGAGGCGGGTCCACATGCAAATGAAGATATAGCGGCTGCGTTAGTGGGAGAATTGCTTGAGCCTCCAGAGGGAGAAGAAGATGTCTTCAGAGATGTTGACGAATATGAGCCTGAGCAGACTGCCAATGATGAGTCATCATCTGCTACAGAATCAGAAGAGATGGAGGAGATTGAAGTTGAAGCTCCAGAATCTGTTCAAATTGGAACTTACGGTTCACGCTTGATCATCAATGAAGGTGGTTCGCGAAGGCGAGAGGCCAGGGAATCTGAAGATTCGGATTTTGAAGAAGAAGATGATGCTCCACTAATGACGAGGCAAAGGGCCAAACGTCATCGGTTCATGCAAGGGTCTTCCTCTGCATCCGCCAGTCAGTCAGACGTTCCCCAAACCCAACCTCAAACCACAGCTCCACCATCACCACCACCTCAACCTCATGAGCCATACATTCCCCATCCATTCAACCCTGCTCCCATTCAGTCCATCCCTTCTACATCAGACGCCTATACCGAAAATCAACAAATCATGCAACTCAAAAGCCGTGTCGACTTTCAGAACATTCAAATCATATCTCTCACAAAAGCAGTCGGTGAACTCCAACAGCATAACTCTAATCTTGATAAGGAGAATGCCGAACTGAGAACGATTGTTGAAAATGTAAGAGACGAGAACACGGAAATTAAATCATTTGTTGCTGATCAATCGTCTGAGATCCGAGCAATGCGGTCCCTCCTAGAGCAGCTTATGAAAAATCTTCAAACTCAGGGGGAGACGAGTTGTAAAGATCAGGAAGTTCAGCGAGAAGATGATGATGATGAAGGCAATGATCCGAGTGCAAATAAAGAGATTGAGTCTGTAGATTTTCCTGCAGCTCAAGTTACTCAAATTCAGGGGGAGCCTAGTCAAGGAGAAGGACACAGGGGTGAAGCTAGTTCGCCTAAGGAGCCTACAGACTTTGAAATCAGTGAGATGATTGACGCGCTCATGGATCTTGATGATGATCCACTGGATGTAGGCTTTGATAACGAAGATGAAGAGCTTGAAGAAGGGGAGATTGCGCCAGAGGAGATAGTCGACTGGCGATCAGATGATGAAGTACTTGCTGATGAGGATGATGAAGCTGATGAGATAATTGTGCAGCAGAATCCTATCACAGATACTTATATGATTGATGGACATAACATTGTCGATGCAGATATAGTGAATGTTGCTTTAAATCCTCAGCCATCGACAGAGGAACCTGCAAGAGAGCTAACCAATGAAGAAAAACGAAAGCTATGGTTCAGGGCTGAAGAGAAGGAAGCTGCAATTAAAAGGACAATGAGAGTGCCAGGTACGGGGAAGCTGTCTGAGCGAATTTTAAGCTGGTTCTTTGACAGAGAACTGCAGCTATTCATAATAAAGAGAAAAGACGGGCTTCAGTACATGAGGCGAACCTTAAAGGCGTTCAACTCCTTGCCAAAGATTGAAATTGCAGATTTAGCATGGAAAGATCTGATCAATATTGGCAATGATCCCTATGCGGACGTTATCGCAAGAATAATAAGAAAGGAGGGAAGATCGAGGAAATTTGAGCGCCTGAGTCCAAGAGTTGGGAAAAGAGTAGAGGATCCATCACGTATCGACCCTCTAACTGGTAGACCTTGGATGAGGATTCATTATAAGCCAGCCAGGTGTCTTAGGAAGGTACCTCTCAAGCCAATGCCACAAAACATTCTGAAGAATCTGAAGTGGTGGTATGCTGACACAGAAACTGGGGAAGCGGTTATGGAAGACTTAGAAGAAAAGGTTATTCTTAGAGTCTATGACCCGCTTCACCTGGTGAACTTATCTAAAGAAGACTTGCAGATCTTGTATAACTGTAAGATTTCCAGTGACGCACATATGGATGCTGAAGCGAGTAAATATGAAAATGTAGTCAAGGTATGTGTAGAAAAAGGTCTGTATGCTGGTAGTATTTTGAATCAATAATAAACCATGTTCTTAAATCAAATGTGTGAATTATTAGAAGCTATCGTCAAGGGGGAGTCTGTTGGTACATCCCGTGTGACGATAGCAGTCTAAGTTGTCTTACATTGTGATTTTGCATATGTTTGGTATATATATATATTATATATGATTGATGTTTATCAGTGTTTGTATGTTTGAACTTGATGTAACGTATTACAAGAAGTTCAAACATAAAACTCAAAGATAAAATCAATCATAAGGTAATATTATAAGTTTCATCACTTAAGTGTTTAAGTGTATTGGTTAGATTCGAATATGTAAAGGAAGACATTCGAATCTGTGATAGATTCGAATGTATCCTTAGATTCGAATAGGTTAGATTCGAATCTGTCAGATGGACAGATTCGAATGAGGCCTTAGGCCAGATTCGAGGTTGGCCCACAACAGACTCGAATCAGGGTCTATAATTAGGGATAGACTCGAATGATTAGCAGACCTTTGGCAGAATTCGTGAGGAATTAAGCAATAGGCGATCTCGAGTTTATCAGCTAGGTGAGTCCCATTTCGGAGAGAATTAGTACGTAGGATCGTTCGTCTGTCGTTCGTTCAGCGTCTAATAGTCTCCGTGTTTCCGTTGGTTGAGAGTTGTCCGTCTGACCGTCAACGAGGATTCCGCACTCGTTAACGGATCCGCGTCTAGATAGATCTGTCAGTGGTAGACCTTACAAGAGGGTTCTGGCGCGGGTAAGCCGCCGGGTGATGATGAGTATATCCGCAAGTCAGAGTTGCTTGGGGTTCTTACAGAGTTCTATAGACAGCAGAGAGAGCTGGAGAGAGAGCAGGGACGTGATACAGGGCCACGTACTGGGGATGGTCAGGATACGGGCACGGGTGCAGGTGCCTCTTCCTCTACATCTCAGCGAGGGGGTTCATTTAAGGATTTCATGACTGGGAATCCTCCAGAGTTCAGAGGCGGGGGTGAGCCAGGGATGGCACTCGCGTGGGAGCGCGAGATTGAGTCTGCATTTCGGGTTGCTCATGTGGACCCGAAAGACATGGTAGGGTATGCCACGTATCAGTTGAGGGGTGGGGCCTCACAGTGGTGGAGATCTATCGAGTCTTCCCTGTCTGATTCTCGTGCATATGCAATGTCCTGGGCTCAGTTTAAGGACATGTTTGAGATTCAGTATGCGCCCCGTGATGAGCAGCGAGAGATGGAGCGCCGTTTCCTCCACTTACAGCAGAGGGATCTGTCCGTGCAGCAGTATGTGGATCGCTTCAATGAGTACTCCCAGTTCGCGCCGCAGCATGTGAATACAGAGAGGCGCAAGGCCGATGCCTTTGTTGACGGCCTGAGACCAGACATCAGGGAGTTCGTGGGATTACAGGAGACGTCATCTTTTGCCAGGGCGCTAGAGTTAGCTCGCATGAGAGAGCGAGAGATCGAGAGGCAGCGGGAGCAGCCGCCTACTCAGAGACAGCGTACGGGAGCCACTGAGCAGTCTAGTTACTGGCGCGAGCCGAGGGATCAGCAGCCCGAGCAGGGCCGTCATCAGGAGCAGAGTTCAGGTCCGCGTAGGGACCAAGGCAGGGACAGAGGCAGAGATAGAGGTCGGGATGAGAGATCCCGGGGACAGGGCCAGAGAGGCAGTCATGCGGCCAGTCAGAGCAGTGTTGGGCAGGGGTCCCGGGCATCGGGGAGTAGAGCTGACAGTTTATCCGGAGAGCGAGATTGTCCGAGATGCCACCGCAGGCATGCCGGACCGTGTGCCAGTGATCAGTTCCGGTGTTTTAGATGTGGCCAGTTCGGCCACACAGCTACAGCCTGCACAGCCCCAGAGGCATTATGCTTCCGATGTGGGAAGCCGGGCCATCGCATGAGAGACTGCCCAGAGACAGCGCCAGCAGTACCGGGAGCGAGCACGAGCGGTGCTAGAGTCGAGCCTTCTTCTTCCACCTCCCGCAGGGATGCAGCTCCGAGAGCCAGAGGCCGGGTGTTCCAGGCCACAGCTGAGGAGGCCAGAGATGCTCCAGATGTTGTTACGGGTACGTATATTCTAAATGGCTTGCGTGCGCGAGTCTTATTTGATTCTGGAGCCGATCGCTCTTATGTGTCAGTGTCCTTCTGTGCTTATTTTGCTGTTGTTCCTACTGTATTATCTGTGCCATTGATTGTCGAGAGGGTAGACGGCAGTACCGCCTTAGTGAGCCGTGTGTATCGAGAGTGTGTACTCGAGATCGATACTCACCGATTCTTGATCGATTTACTGCCTATCGAGATCAGCAGTTTCGATGTGATCGTCGGTATGGACTGGATGACAGCCCGTCAGGCAGATATTCTTTGTGCAAAGAAGATGATCAGGATACCGATTTCTGAGACCGAGGTCGTGACAGTTTACGGGGAGAGGCGAAAGGGCGAGATTGGGATCATCTCGATGGTTAGAGCTCAGAGATATGTGACCAAAGGTTGTGAGACCTTCCTGGCTTATGTGATTGACGCCCAGAAGGAGAAGACGAAGGTAGGGGATGTACCTGTAGTGCGAGACTACCCTGAGGTATTCCCAGATGAGCTACCTGGGCTACCGCCAGATCGCCAGGTAGAGTTCCGGATCGACCTTATCCCTGGAGCGGTGCCGATTGCGAAGACGCCTTACAGGCTGGCACCCACTGAGATGCGAGAGATGATGACTCAGCTTCAGGAGTTGCTGGATAGGGGATTTATCCGTCCGAGCTCATCACCGTGGGGAGCACCGGTGTTGTTTGTGAAGAAGAAAGACGGTACCATGCGAATGTGTATCGATTATCGGGAGTTAAATAAAGTGACAGTGAAGAATAGATATCCACTTCCGCGAATCGACGATTTATTCGATCAGCTACAGGGATCTAGCTTCTTCTCGAAGATTGATTTGCGATCTGGATATCATCAGCTGAAGGTCAGGGAAGAGGATGTGCCCAAGACAGCCTTCAGGACGCGCTATGGACACTATGAGTTTCTAGTCATGCCATTCGGACTGACTAACGCACCCGCAGCCTTCATGGATTTGATGAATAGGGTGTGTAGAGCCATGTTGGATCGATTTGTGATCGTGTTCATAGACGACATATTGATCTACTCGAGGAGCGCTGAGGAGCATGAGCAGCACTTGAGGGAAGTCCTGAGTGTGCTGCAGAGAGAGAGACTCTATGCGAAGTTTTCGAAGTGCGAGTTCTGGCTCCGAGAGGTGCAGTTCTTGGGCCATGTTGTGAGCAGCGAGGGCATCAAAGTGGATCCCGCGAAGATCGAGGCTGTGATGAGTTGGGAGCAGCCTAAGACCGTGCCAGAGATTCGTAGTTTCCTGGGATTAGCAGGCTACTACAGACAGTTCATTCAGAATTTTTCGCGGATAGCCATGCCGTTGACGAGATTGACACGGCAGGGCGTACCATTCGAGTGGAATGACGAGCAGGAGACTGCCTTTGCCGAGTTGAGAGCTCGATTGTGCCAGGCGCCGGTGTTAGCCTTGCCCGAGGGTACGGATGATTTCGCTGTGTATTGTGATGCATCAGGGACAGGGTTGGGTTGTGTGTTGATGCAGCGGGGCAAGGTGATTGCCTACGCTTCGAGACAGCTGAAGACATATGAGGAGAATCATACTGTCCATGATCTTGAGTTGGATGCCATAGTCTTTGCGTTAAAGATATGGCGACATTATCTATATGGGTCTCAGTTTGTGGTTTATACTGATCATAAGAGCCTTCAGTATCTTTTTAGTCAGAAGGAGTTGAACATGCGACAGAGACGCAGTTTAGAACTTCTGAAAGATTATGACTGTGAGATACAGTATCATCCTGGAAAAGCGAACGTAGTTGCTGACGCCTTGAGTCGTAAGGCGTGTGTTCAGACGGTTACCTCCCGAGCTGTGAGACTCGAGATCACCTCTACCCTGGTTGACAGTCTGAGATTGGCACAGATAGAGGGTCTGCAGGAGCAGAATGTGAAGAGAGAGAGGCTGGTGGGGCAGTCAGAGTCGTTGGTCAGGGATGACCGGGGTTTGTATGCATTGAGAGGCAGAGTTTGGGTTCCCAGAGTTGGGAACTTGCGACAGTTGATTCTTGATGAGTCACATAAGTCGAGGTTGTCTATTCACCCTGGGAGCACCAAGATGTACCGAGATCTCCGAGAGTTCTACTGGTGGCCGGGTATGAAAAGGGATGTGGGCCGTTACGTCGAGCAGTGTATGACGTGTTTGCGGGTCAAAAGTGAGCATCAGAAGCCGCACGGCCGTCTACAGCCACTGGAGATTCCCGAGTGGAAGTGGTACCACATCACGATGGATTTCATCGTCAGACTTCCTCGTACTGTGCGTGGGAACGATATGATTTGGGTCATAGTAGACCGGTTGACTAAAAGTGCGCACTTTCTTGCGGTTCGGGGTACGATCACGATGGACCAGCTAGCGCGGCTGTATATTAATGAGGTGGTGTCGCGGCATGGGGTTCCGAAGTCGATTACTTCTGATCGCGATACTCGATTCACCTCGCGGTTCTGGCAGAGTTTCCAGAGAGAGCTGGGTACCCGGGTTCAGCTGAGCACAGCTTACAGGCCTCAGACAGATGGGCAGACCGAGCGCACCAACCAGACACTTGAGGACATGTTGAGAGCATGTGCCATAGACTTCAGAGGTAGCTGGGATGTGCATCTCCCGTTAGTAGAGTTTGCTTATAATAATAGCTACCATGCCTCGATTAGGATGGCACCGTTCGAAGCATTATATGGCCGTAAGTGTCTAACCCCCGTGTGTTGGGGTGAGGTCGGTGAGCGACCGATCAGTGGGCCCGAGCTACTTTAGGAGACGAGTGATAAAGTAGCTGTGATCCGGGAGCATATGCGAGTTGCACAGAGCCGTCAGAAGTGCTATGTTGACCGCCGTACTTCAGAGCTCGAATTCAGTGTTGGGGATCAGGTGTTGTTGAAAGTGTCTCCATGGAAGGGTGTTATTCGTTTCAGGCACCGGGGCAAGTTGAGTCCGAGGTATATAGGGCCGTTTGAGATAATTACCAGGGTCAGAGATCAGGCCTACCGGTTGAGGTTGCCGCCAGAGTTAGCCGGTGTTCATGATACATTCCATGTGAGCCATCTGAGAAAGTGTCTAGCTAAGGAGGATCAGTATGTGCCTTTATCAGAGATATCCGTGGATGATCAGTTGAGATATGCTGAGCAGCCAGAGATGATTACTGATCGGAAGGTAAAGAAATTGCGCAATAAAGAGATATCATTGGTACTCGTTCAATGGAGACACCATAAGGGTACCAGCGCAACTTGGGAACCCGAATCTGAGATGCGGAGTCGCTATCCTTTTCTGTTCCAGAGTCAGAGTTAGATTCCGGGACGGAATCTTTGTAAGGGGGGAGGATTTGTAACACCCCGACTCCCGAGCAGGTACGTGTAATTATCCTATTGACTAATTATAATAGTGATTATTGCGTTGGTCCAATTGCGTCCCGTATAGTGGATTATACGTGTCGGGACGGGGGATTACGTGGATTCGGGATATAATTTTAGTGGATAAATTATAATTATGGATTCACGAGATTAAATGGGATTTAATGATATAAATAGTGGATTTTTGATATTGGGGTCGGGTATCGGTGTCGAACCCGCGATATAACGGGATCCGTTTATGTAATATATGTGTGTGACGTGCGTTCTTATCTTCTTTTGTGTAATCTCAAGGGAAAGGTGTGTGTGTGTGAACCTATTTGCTGGAGCTTCAAATTGGATCCAAAAACAAGTGATCAAGGTGTTGAAAATCAGATTTGGCATCTTCTAGTTGTGTTCTTGAAGTTGCAAGGTAAGAAGCCCCTAAATTGAATTTGATTTTGTGTGTTTAGCATTGAGATATGTTGGGAATTGTTGTGGAATCGAGTTAGTAGTGTTCTAGCATCATTTATGTGTAAATTAGCTGCTGGAATCGGGTTAGGGGGATGAGTTCATCCCTGGACAGAACATAAACAGAAACAGGGGCCTGCTGTTCGACGCGAGCGCGGCCGCGATGTTCTTGGGGAGCGCGGGCCAGTGCGGCCGCGATCGGGCTTTTGCGGGTTTGGGTCGGTTTGGGCTTTGGGGGTCCGTTGGGTTGTTTTGTGAGTTCATTTGGGTATATTAACAGTTATGGGATAATCGAGATTAATCTGGGAGAAGTAATTTGTGTACAGGGATTCCCAGAGATTGTTACGGGCCGGGTTCGGATCAATCAGTTAGGGAGATTGTGCAGGGTGATCCAGGTGAGTACGCGAGACTTTTTTCCAAAGACTAGTCGTTGTCTTTCGAGTCTTTTGTGTTAATATTTCATATGTGATTATATGAATTGTTTGGGCACTGCGAGTTGCCCCTCAGGTATGATCTTTCCTTCTTACTATGTGTTATATTTGAGATCCATTACTATATATTGCGATGAGTATCGTGGGAGCTGTGTAGCTCTGTTCGACCCTGCGAAGGGTTCCCATATATATATATATGCGGCCGTTATTCCTGTTAGCTTCCACGGGCGTGGTTTGGCTCCAGGGGGGGGAGGGATTCCCCAAGTGAGATGAGTATCTCTTTCTGTGTTGGATCTCTAGGGTCTCTGAGTAGAGACTCGCTGGCATGTGTTATGCCGTGTAGTGTAGGGTTGCCATGTGACATGCGATATGTGATTATGTGTACTGTGCAGTGTCTAACCCTTGTGTACTCACGAGCTGCGAAGCTTACGTATTCGAGTCTGATGTGTGTATCAGGGGGACCGAAGATAGGACCGCCAGCTCCCGAGCGACGATAGGAGCTTGACTTGCTGCGATCGGGAGATTGTGCTTTTGTTATCTGTACGTGATACTTTGCTAGAAACTTTGGGACAAACGATACTGGGTTGTATGTGAATATTTGGGTCCGGGTCGGGTTTTGTATGTCGGGTTGACTTCGGGATATTACGGTTAATGTTTGTGTAAAATGTTTTAATTAATCAGTGTTTGTGTAAACCTTGACATTGGGATATGGATTGTGATTGCGTTAATGCCACATGTGTATTGTAAATGACGTGGCTTTTAGTTGGGATTAGAGGGTGTTACATGCATCATAAATCTATGTTTTAAGATCTTTACTTTTCGGTTTTTCCTAAGAACCGAACCAAACATATAAATTTCGAAATTTAAGTAGTTATTACCTTGAATTCTTTGTTGTTTCTTGTTGTTGGATGCTTGTTGTAACTCCTCTTGTATTGATTCTTCAATTAATGAACAATTTATGAGAATTTTGGTGTAAATTTTGGAGAAGCCGTAAGTTGTAGAAGAAAGAAGAGAGAGAGAGTAATAAGATTAATTTCTTGATGTTAATGGTCATAAATGACCAATTTCTTGTTTTTATTTCTTAACTTTTGGATTTTGGCAACTTTAATCCCTCCACTTTGTATTTTACATCTCTTTTAGTTTTGTCAATTAAATAATCCATAACATTTAATGTAATTTAATTAAATAATTTCATAACATAATTAAATTACAAAATATATAATGTAATAAAATTACATTATCTGTTCAAATACTGACATTAAAGTCAAGTCAAAAGCTAGGTTGTTACAGAGTGCCTGTATCAATTATATCAGATAGGGACAGCCGGTTCACATCAAGATTTTGGCAGTCATTGCAAGAGGCATTCGGTACACGCCTAGATATGAGCACAGCCTATCACCCACAAACGGATGGTCAGAGTGAAAGGACGATTCAGACTTTGGAAGACATGCTAAGGGCATGTGTTGTCGACTTTTGCATTGGGACAAGCACCTGCCATTAGTTGAGTTTTCCTATAACAATAGCTATCACTCGAGTATTAAGACCACTCCATTCGAGGCACTCTACGGGCGAAAGTGTCGATCACTGCTCTGTTGGGCTGAGGTAGGAGATAGTCAGATTACTGGACCCGAGATCATCCAGGAGACTACAGAAAAGATAGCCTAGATTCGGAACCGATTAAAGATCACGCGGGATAGACAGAAAAGCTATTCAGATGTTCGACGGAAGGATTTGGAATATCAAGAGGGAGATCTAGTAATGTTGAAGGTCTCGCCTTGGAAAGGCGTAATTCGTTTTGGGAAACGAGGAAAACTCAATTCTCGTTATATCGGTTTATCCTATGACACGTGCATGATAGAGTCATTGAGATATTGCCATCTGTGTATTGTATTGACGTGGCATTTATCCGGGTTTGGAGGGTGTTTCAACAAGTCATCAAAATAGCATTTTATTTCGTTTATATAAATTTTGGTCCAAAAATTTATAAGAAAATTATGTTTTAAAAAGAAAAGTTTACCCAAGTTTATATCTGTAATCATAGCAAGTTTGTAGTTTATATTATAACTAGATTGGATAGGGTTAACGTGAGTAGGGGTGTTATTTGGGCGGGTTAAATAGGTATCGGGTTATTCGGGTTTGAAGGTTTGGGTTCTTTGGCCGAACCCGAACCAAATAAGAGAACGGGTTAATCGGTTTCGGGTTAAATGGGTATCGGGTTAATCGGTTTGGGTTAAACGGGTTATTCGGTTTTGATATATAAAATAAAATACTTTACAAATTAGTTTAAACGAGTTAATTGGGTTGGGTAATTTGAGGACATGGGTTAAATGGTTTGACTATTAAAATTGGGTATTTAAATCTTTACATTAATATATATAAACAATTCTAATTCTAATAAAAATTGGGAATTTAGAAATTAAACGGGTTATTCGGGTTATTTGGGTACCCGAATAAACATGAATCCTACCCGATACCCGAACCGAAATTGTTATTCGGGAACCATTTAACCCGAAGAAATCGACCCAAATAACCCGTTTAAGATTCGGTTCGGATGGGTTATTCGGGTTCGGTTATTTTGCACACCCCTAAACGTGAGGACCGTCTTTAAAATAAAGACGGTGAGAACCAATGAAATTACGACATCTCATCACTATTAATTTGAACTAAAAAAAGATAAAATTAAATTAGGCAATCAATTCATGATTTTCTTTACCAAATTACACACACACACACTCTCTCTCTCTTTGGAGATTCATGACACTGCTATGGTTCACAATATCATCGATGATTCACACCATTATTGTGGTTCATCACATCATCGATGATTCGTGACACCGTCATGGTTCACAACACCACCGACGATTCACAATAAATATAATGGTATGATCCACACTCAGACATGTATGATTTGCGACTCAAAAATGTGTGATCCACGACATTGATGGTTCATAATTAATACAAATATTCCGTTCACAACTAATTATTCAAACAGTCAACAATAATGATTCATAAGAAACATTGAATCGCATTTGTGTGTGATTCTTCATCCGTTAAATATAAAGAAAAAAAGAGAAAGTGAATTATTTGGAAAAGAGAGAATGATTGATTTAGATGATTGAAACATTCCTTATTAATAAACTCTCAAATGTATTTAGTTTAATGTTAAATTAATTAAAACTGACGACTTACCGCCTTCATTTTAAAACAGTTCTTATTTGATCCACACACACATACATACATAGATATATATATATATATATATATATATATATATATATATATATATATATATATATATATATATATATATATATATATATATATATATATATATATATATATATATATACCAATCTTTAAAAAAATATAATTTTTTTCTCATAATCATGTTTAAATTAATGTTACACACATGATATATTAATTTCATATACATTCACACTTTCAGTGTCCTTAAAAATTATGTGAATGTTCAATGTACATTTATGTAATTGGTGATAGGACTATAATTTATGTGTTTTCGGTATCGTTTAAGGCTTATTTTATGCACCCATGCTTCGTAACTACCATACTTTTACTCCCAAATTGTGTTTCACGGTCAAGAAATCTAATGGAAGCAGCTCAAGAAAATTCAGCGCGAAACGAGCCGGCGGGGGCGCAGACTTGCGCCACCCTACGCTTCAAAACAAAACTATTTGGAGTTAGAAAGCACTTCCAGTGCAGACCGGCGTAGCCTAGGCCGTACGCCCCAGCCCAGGGCTGGGCGCAGGCCTACGCCTAGACCTACGCTCGTGCGGTGTGAGAACCCTACAACCGCTTTTCTGCATCCAAAACCCTAATCCTCACCTTCTCTATAAGTAGAGAACGTTTGCAATCGTTTTGAGGGGTCCAGAAATATTGAAAAGATTGGCGAAGCCCTGCCGGTGTTGGTTCACGGATCGAGTACGAAGAAGGTGGAGTGCAACCGTTCGTGCCATTGAAGCCTAAGATGATGTCTCCAATCATTCACGGTGAAGAACACGCGATGAGAGGCTAAACCACCAAACCGTTTGCGGATGATCTACTTCTAAGTTTTATTTACTTGAATTTATCTTTATGTATTGATGTATTTTGTGATACTTGAATATTTTGTGTGACGCAGATGATATACATTTGGTTGTTTTTATGAGTAAATGGTTTGATTGGTAAAAGCATGTGTCGAGTCCATTAGCTTAGGGATTAAGACAAGTAATGAATGTTGCATGCGCTATGCCTAGATTTATTGGTTAAAGTATTTAATGAGTAATATGACTAAGCAATTGGTTATGTCTATGTGACCGTTGAATAACATTCAAGTGGATAATAACTTATGCCTTAGTGATTTCGTAAATGGTTATATTTAATTCGATTTGTCAATCAATTGTTATTTACTCGCCATTGTTTTAGTCGTAATTTAGTCGTAATCATCATTCCAAACAAATTACTCATTTCACAATTTAATTGCTTTTAATAAACCTAATAAGCTAGCAATTTAACCCTAATTCACATACGCACTCCCTGCGGATTCGACCCTTACTTCTCTATGCTAATAGTTAGTTTTAAGGTTATTTCTACGGGCCATAACGACGGCTCGTCAGATTTTGGCGCCGTTGCCGGGGAGTGGTAACGCTAGTCAGGGCTAGAAAGTTAGTTTTGGCCTTAGTTTAATTTTAAGTACTTTAGTTTAATTATTCTTAGTCTTTAATTCCTATTATTAAAAATCACATAAAAATTCAAAAAATTCTAAAAAAAAAAAAAAAAAAAGGTAATTGTAGTCCTCTACTTTACCCCTTTAAATATAATTAGTTTAATTAAGTAATTTGATTTAAGTATTTAGTAGTTTATGCTCACACGTCGATCGGATAGAGGATTGCCGCTACAATTCGAACCCGAAATCGAAAAAGTAGCTAAATTCTACCGAAAGACAGTTAGGGTACAAAAACAACAAAGTTTAATCACGGACAGTTCAAGCGATCAGCAAAGGCACGCGGAGGACGGAAACGATTAAGAGGAAGAGATTCCTACTTTTGAGGGTCCGATTTCGCCGAGAAATCGCGAACAAGAAGAACTGGAGCGTGTATTTGTTAGGATGGGTGAACATGAGAGAAGGACGGTTGAGTCAAATTACCGCCCTGGTGATGTGTCCGACCCTTCACCTATTCGATACCCTCAGAATGAGAACGAACCCGAAGTTCGTCCTCAACTTTTCCAAATTTTTCCTATTTTCCGAGGGATGCCAAGTGAGGAACCTTATGAGCATGTAGCTGAGTTTACAGCTATTTGCAAAGCAAATCATGTTCGAGGTATAACCACCGACGGTTTGAAACTTTGACTATTTCCTTTCTTGTTATAAGAGAAAGCTAAGAATTGGTTTGTGTGGCTACCCACCAATAGCATCACGACATGGGATCAAATGAAAAGAGAATTTCTCAATGAATATTATCCCATTTAGTAAAACCACTAAGAAAAGGAAGGAAATTACTAGGTTCAAACAAACACGTGGTGAACAATTCTACGAAGCATTTGATCGTATGAATGAGTTGTTGAGAGCTTGTCCACATCACGAAGTGCCAAAATGGATCCTTATCAAAACATTCTTCGATGATGTGAGTCAAGAGTGTCGCAACATGATCATTGCTGCCACGGGTGGCACGTTTATAGCGAAAGAAGACGATGAGGTTTGGGAGTTACTGAATCAAATCGGTAAGGGTCTCAAGGTTCAAGCGGGTTCTGAGAACAACATAGGAGTTCAAGTGATGGCATAGATAATGCCTGGAAACGAGAGGTTAAGAGCGAAATCTTAGAGTTAGGTAAGAAAATGGATCAACTGATGATGGGTCTCAATTCAAACTCAAATGTATCGGTTAACTGCGTCACATACGGTTATACATCTCATCATTCTGAAGCATGTCCTCAAGTGCAATCCACTGAGGAGTTTGCTAACGAAGTCTATGGTTTTAGAGCTCACCGAGAGAGGGATAATCCATTTTCGGATACCTATAATCCGGGATGGAGAAATCATCCTAACTTTCGATGGAAGAATGATCAGCCTACCGATCATCAATCTAAACCAAGGTATGAACCACCACGACGACAATATCATTATGGTTCTACCTCTGCTGCAAAAGGTGAGTGATACTATAAGTCAAACCAACGTGATCAACCTCATTTTCATGTAGAAACCAACATGACTTCTCCACAATACTCGGAGTTCATAAAATTTATGAAGTAACAGTCAGCTATCAGTTGAAAGACCATGGAGCTTCTAAGCCGCCAGATGGGTTTAGATAGTTGAGTCGCTCACGAGACGAGAAGAGGGAAAACTTCCGAGCAATACCGTCCCTAATCCTTTGCATGCTCATGGTAAAGAGAAGAAGCGTGCGGTAAACGAAATGAATGAAGTATCTAAAGTGACTACCCTGAGAAGTGGTAGAGAAGTAGATAACAATATTCAGATGCCCAAATAGCAAGAGGCAGAATAGGATACCGACACTGAGGTCGTGTATGAGAAAAAAAGGATCCGAAGAACAAGGTTCCCAAAAAAGTCACTTTCAAGGAGCCGATTAAGGCAGATTTTCCAACTTCCAATGTTGGGGAGGTGGTTAAGGATCAGAACACCACAACTTCTCCTCCTTACCCTGCTGCCTGAGAAAATCCTAAATCTTCCCTTATGGAAAAAGTGGCCCACAACCAGAGGATTTGTGGGATTTGTTTAATCAAGTTAAGATCAATATTCCTTTGATCAAGGCTATTCAGCAAATGCCCTCTTATGCCAAATTCTTAAAAGATTTCTGCACACAAAAGAGAAGTTCAAGGTCTCGTTCCTAAGCAGATCAATTTAACTGAACAGTTAAGTGCAGTAGTCTAGTTCTTTGCCTCTTAAGCTAAAAGATCCTGGATCACCATGGATTCCAGTAACAATTGGCAATTTGCAGATAAAGAAAGCATTACCTGATCTTGCACCTAGTGTTAATATTCTACCTGGAAATTTGTTTCACAAACATGATCTAGGCCAGTTACAGACGACTGATATAATCTTACAGCTAGCAGATCGGTTAACCAAATGCCCAAGGGGTATTCTATCGGCTGTTATTGTAAAGGTTGAAAACTTTTACTATCTAGTTGATTTCCTAGTCTTGGACCCAGAGAGTTCCATTGGAGACAATCAGCCATCCATTATCTTAGGCAGACCGTTCTTAGCAACCATAAATGCTCAAATTAATCGTAGAACAGGAGCTGTAGATATTGCTTTCGGTAATCGTAAACTGATATTAAATGTGTTTAATGCTTCAAATTCCGCTGCAATTGATTCAGAGTGTTATTTGATCGGTGTGGTGGACGAACTTGCGCAGCAACATAGTTTGCTAATCAACACCAAATACACTACTGAGTTATTCTTTGTCGAGCATGACATAGCCAAGATGAATTCTCACGATTCTAATAAATTAGAGGCAGTAAATCCACACTAGAATCGAAACAACCGTTGTGGACTCATAATACTGAAAAGTTACCTACTAGTTTGACTCAATTAGCAAAGCTTTCAATAGAACAACCACCTGTTCTAGAACTGAAGGAGCTGCCACTTCATTTAAAGTACACTTTCTTAGGTCAGAATGACACTCTTCCTGTCATAATTTCGTCGGATCTGACTGAAGCGCAAGAAAAAGCCTTACTGCAAGTTTTAGTTAAACACAAAGAGACAGTAGGATGGACCATAGCGGACTTAAAAGGAATTAGTCCTGCTTTGTGTACGCACCGAATCATTACTGATCCAGAAGCTAAACAACATTGGATGCTCAAAGGAGGCTAAATCCTAATATAAGGGAGGTAGTTAAGAAAGAAGTGTTAAAATGGTTGGACGCTGGGATAATCTACCCCATATCTGATAGCAAATGGGTGAGTCCAACCCGAACTGTGCCTAAGAAATCTGGGATCACAGTTATTGACACTAAAGATGGAGGAAAGATAACTACCCGCCTAGTAATTGGATGGAGAGTATGCATCGATTATAGGAAACTAAATACTGCTACTTCTAAGGATCATTTCCACTACCATTTATAGATCAATTAGAAAAATTAGCAGGTCAAAAGTTCTATTGTTTCCTTCATGCTTATTCTGGCTATAATCAAATTCCAATCCATCTAGAGAATCAAAAGAAAACTATATTTACATGTCCATATGGCACTTTTGCGTACCGAATGATGTCGTTTGGTATATGTAATGCACCCGCCACATCCCAGCGTTATATGATGGCTATCTATTCAGATATGGTGAGTGATTCACTTGAGATATTTATGGACCACTTCTCAATATTTGATAAGACATTTGAAGATTGTCTAGGACATTTGGAGAAAGTTTTGAAGATATACACTGAGACCAATTTAGTCTTAAGTTGGGAAAAGAGCCACTTCATGGTGAAAGAAGGGGTAGTCTTAGGGCACATAGTATCTGGAAAAGGCATGGAGGTGGACAAAGAAAAAGTCCAATTAATATCTTCACTTCCACCCTGCCCCCCAACCAATGTTAAAGGAATAAGATCATTCCTAGGCCACGCTGGTTTTTATCGGCGGTTTATTAAGGACTTCATTGAAATCTCAAGGCCATTATGTAATCTCCTGGAAAAAGATGTTGAGTTTAACTTCGATGTCGCATGTATGCAAGCATTTGAAAAACTTAAAGCAAAGTAAACTGAAGCACCAATTTTGCAATGTCCTGATTGGTCTCAACTTTTTGAGATCATGTGCGATGCAAGTGATTATGCAGTAGGTGTTGTGCTTGGTCAGAGATTAGAAAAGAAGCCAGTGGTAATTTACTATGCAAGTAAAACTTTTAATGAGGCACAAATAAATTATACGACTACGAAAAAGAACTATTAGCTGTAGTATTTGCCCTGGATAAATTTAGATCATATATTTGGGGGAGCAAAAGTAATTGTGTACTCTGACCACAGCGCTTTAAGACATTTATTAGCAAAGAAGGATGCCAAACCTTGACTTATTCAGTGGATCCTTCTGTTACAGGTATTTAATTTAGAAATTAGAGACAAGAAAGGCACAAAAAATGTTGTTGCCGACCATCTATCTAGACTCCTAATTATCCCAACAGATTCAACTGATCACATCAGGGACTCCTTCCCTGATGAACAATTATTATCAATCTCTAAAATTTCCTGGTTTGCGAATTTAGTTAATTACTTCATATCAGGATGGTTGCCAGAGCACTCGAATTCACAACAAAGAAAATATTTCTATGCTCAAGCAAAACAATACATTTGGGATGAGCCAGACTTATTTAAGATAGGTGCGGATAAAATTACGAGACGTCGTGTCCGCGATTCGGAACACAAAGATATTCTTAAACACTGTCATGCATGTGCATGCGGTGGTCATTTCAGTGCAAAGAAAACTGGCCACCGAATATTGCAGTGTGGATTTTTCTATCCCACAATTTTAAGGATGCATATGAGTTTGTAAAAGGATGCACAAGATGCCAGCAAACAGGTGGCATAGAAAAAATGGATGAAATACCCATGAACCTAATATTAATTGTTGAAATATTCGATGTATGTGGCATTGATTTTATGGGACTCTTCCCTAAATCATTTGGGTATGATTATATCTTGGTCGCAGTAGACTATGTTTCTAAATGCATGGAAGCAGAAGCTACAAGAACCAACGATAACCGGGTAGTTTTCAAATTTGTAAAAAGAAATATCTTTGCACGCCATGGTATCCCTAGGGCTATCATCAGTGACTGAGGGTCACATTTCAGAAATCAGCATTTTGCAAAACTCCTTAAACATTATTGAGTTAATCATCGAATAGGCACACCTTACCATCCGCAAACTAGCGGACAAGTTGAGATTTCTAATAGATAAATCAAGAGAATCCTATAAAAGACAGTGAGACCGGATCGTAAAGATTGGTCTCAGAAGCTGGAGGATGCTCTATGGACATACAGGACTGCATTTAAAACACCTATTGGTATGTCCCCATATCGACTTGTATACGGTAAGTTGTGTCATCTACCTGTTGAATTGGAACACCGAACTCGGTGGGCAATTAAAAACACTGATTTTAGTTTGCATAATGCTGGTGTTAATAGAAAATTCTAATCAAACGAACTGGAAGAAATTCGTAGAGAAGCCTACGAGAGTGCTAAAATCTATAAAGAGAAAACCAATGCTTTTCACGACAGAATGCTGAAAAATAAAATATTTACCAATGGAAACAAGGTTTGGTTGTTTAATGCAAGACTTAGACTGTTTCCGGGTAAATTAAAAAGTAAATGGGCAGTTCCATACATTGTAACCGAAGTCTACCCACATGGTGCGGTAGAAATTCAGTACCTCAAAGGTGGTGCACCATTCAAAGTCAATGGACATAGACTCAAATTATATGTTCAATGGGCCACCAATAATATGCTAGTCTATGAACTAATAAGACTAGAAGATCCAAAAATTAGTTAGGCTAGTCTAGGAGCAGTACGTCTGGCTGAATATGTAAAACTTAGGGCTTCCTGGGAGGTAACACAGAGAACTTTGTGGGTGTGTTTCTGGAAACCCTCACTAGACAACACTCGTCTACTCGGGATACCGAGGGGTTTAACGGCTTGTTGCACATGCTAAGTGCAATTGTGATTCCCTACGAAAAGGTGGATTATTTTATTTTATTCTATTTTAATTAGTTAATTTTAAGTTTATGTAACCAGCTAAGTTGGGGAGGAATTCTCCTCTCAATTTTAGTTGTTTTTAGGATTAAGTTATGTGTAGGAAGCATCACACACGGTGAATTATTTTAACCCGATTTAATAGTGTAAGTTGGGTAGAGTGAGTGTAAAAATTCTAAACATTGAGAAATGGGTTTATAGACTTGTGTGCGCCTCATAATAAAAAAACCGGAGACCTGGAGCGCAGGGTGGGGGGCGCAGGCCGACGCCTCGACGCGCTAAAAAGCCTATAAATACAGAGCCTTACGTTCCAAACGTCATAAACCCTAAAAAAGTCGCTTGGAGCGGCGATTTTCGATTTCAAAGACCTAAACCCTCTCGAATAACGCTCTTTTCACGTCAAATCTTCAATCCGTTGCTAGTATTTCTCAATAATCGCTAAGGTATACTCTTTCTAACGCCCCTAGTTGCAATCTACGTTAGTTATTATGGATTTATCATGCATGCATGGGATGAACTTTTTGGGGCTTGCATTGTTTTTTAATGAAAAAAAGGTTAAATACAATTTTATACATGAATATAATTAATATGAACATATTTTTGCAAAAGTTTCATGAAAAATCGTAGTTTTATCCAAATATGTATTATTTTTAAAGATTTTGAAAAGTTTTGTCTATAGGGTTGTTTTAAATGTTAAAATATTTATTAGAGTAAAGGACATTTTTCGTCCTTGTGATTTGATTGTCTACCCGGATTCCATCCTTCAACCTTAATAAGGCCAAATTTCATCCCTATTTGGCTAATTTTGTCCACTTTTAATCCCTCGTCCGTTAAACTTAACGACACAACCGTTAAATTTGCAAGAATGACATTTTTACCCTTTTCACTGTGACACTTTTAATCCCTATGGTTTTATTATTTATCCATTTATAGTCCAACATTTATTTTATTTTATTTTAACTTTATAATTATATTATTTATGGATATACTTAATTTATTATAAACACACTTATTTTATTTATAAATATAATTATTTTTTAGTATTTTATTTACATTTACTATTGTTCGCATTTTATTTAAAATTTAACTTTTATTTCAGTTAAAGTTGTATATATTCTTTACTAATTTATTTAAAGTTCATCCTCTTTATTAATTTTAATTTTTATAATATTATTGTTGACATTTATATATGTAATTTTTGTTAGTTGTTGTTTATGTAAATATAATATCGTCGATATTTTTTCTCTCCAATGTCACTATTTCTTCAAGTATCTTCTAACCTAATCAATCATAGACACATAATTTATATACATTTGTGAATATGTCTTGGATATATATATATATATATATATATATATATATATATATATATATATATATATATATATATATATATATATATATATATATATATATATTACATATATAAATGTTAACAATAATATTATAAAAAATAAAATTAATAAGGAAGATTAACTTTAAATAAATTAATAAAGAAAATATAAAATTTTAAGTAAACTAAAAATTAATTTTTTTAAATAAAATACGAACAATAGTAATTGTAAATAAAATATTAAAACATATGTATATTTATAAATAAAATAAGTGTGTTTATAATGAATTAAATATATATTATAAAGATAAAATAAAATAAAATAAATGTTGGACTATAAATAGGTGAATAATAAAACCATAGGGACCAAAAGCGTCACAGTGAAAATGGTAAAAATGTCATTCTTACAAATTTAATGGTTGTGTCGTTAAGTTTAACGGGCGAGGGACTAAAAGTGGACAAAATTAGCAAAATTGGGATGAATTCTAGCCTTATTAAGTTTAAGGGACTGAACCCGGGTAAACCATCAAACCACAAGGACGAAAAATGTATTTTTCTATTTATTATTAAGTTCATGCATTGATAGGGTTAGTTTTGGCTCACAATGTTGGTGAGAATTAGGAATTAGATTATTTAATATGAAAAAGGGTTTTTAATTATTCATGTAGGAAACCCTATTTTAATATCCTATTCTACGCATATTTAATTGTAGATGTCGAGCCAATACAATGCTAGCGGCAGTCGTAATGCGGACGCCCGTTTTACCCGAACCCCTAGGATGAGAACCCATAACCCTGAAAAAGTCCGCTTTGAGACACCATTCAATGCGGAATTCCCAGTAGTTCCCCCAAATACTAATAATGGTAAACCACCCTGATTCCACATTGAGCGAACCCTAAAAGAACCTGATTTTGAGGAGTTTCAAATTTTAGAGTGTTTTGAGAGACTGGGGTGGAAAAAAGCGATACAATGGGAATTGCCCTATATTCATACTAGTTTGATCCAGCAGTAGTTCGCCACTGTGTGGAGAGCAGACGGGTATAAAGAATATGATTTTGAGTTAACAGGCATGGTGTGAAATAGAAGAGTGACAGTTTCTAGGAAAAAGATTAGTGAGGAGTTTATGATAGATAATGATATTCCACGTCCTAGAGAGTTTTGGTCATCTTTTAATATTCAGGGGGTAAATGTTGGAACTTATTATGTTGATGAAATAAAAGTCTTGGGTACAAAATGTAATTAGCTCAAAGTTGTAAATAGAATATAAATAGGAACCTTGACTTTGTAATAGTAGCAGATCTGACATTTTGAAAACCATTCTTGCACGGAAATTCAGGAAGGCATTTAGGGCTACAGTAATCGTTCTACACATTTTCATCTTTGTAATTGCTTTGATATTAATCAAATCATTCGGTTAGTGTTCTTGATCTTGTGCTTTATTGTTTGCAATTAATTGTTGATTGATAAATAGGATTCACAATTGGTGTTACTAAGTCCAACTTAGATATCAACGTGAAATTTCTGAACGTACTTAACCCAGAATGGGAAAAGTATGCAATGATCATTCAACAGACAAAACACATTGAGGACATTAATTTCCATATGGTCTTTGAGAATCTTAACAACTATCAAGAGGTTGTTTTAAGAAAAATATCTGGAAAGAAGAAAGAAGAAAAAGATACCGTTGACCCTTTACCTTTATTGGCAGATAAGAAATACAAGTATAAGCTGAAGAAGGGAAAACGGGTAGTCATAAGAAAGCAGTTGTTCTGAATCAGACTCATCAGATTCATCAGCAGGATCTGAAATAGAAGAAATAAAGAAGCAAATGGCCTTACTCACTAAGGCATTTCAGAAGAAGTTCTACCGAAAGCCCACCAATAACAAAATGAGATACAACACTAGCTTAAGAAAGTTTGATAAGAAGGAGAAATATGAAAAATCTGGTGAAAGCAGTGGAAAGAAAGCCGATAAATATGACAAATCTGAAAAGTCAACAAAGAAAGATACAGAGCAAAAATGCTACAATTGTGGCAAGCCAGGACACTATGCCCGAGAATGCATAATGCCTGTAGTCAAAAACTTAGATATCAACGTGAAATTTCTGAACGTACTTAACCAAGAATGGGAAAAGTATGCAATGATCATTCAACAGACAAAACACAATGAGGACATGGATTTCCATATGGTCTTTGAGAACCTTAACAACTATCAAGAGGTTGTTTTAAGGAAAATGTCTGGAAAGAAGAAAGCAGAAAAAGATATCGTTGACCCTTTAGCTTTATTGGCAGATAAGAAATACAAGTATAAGCTGAAAAGGAAAAACGGGTAGTCATAAGCAGCAGTTCTTCTGAATCAGACTCATCAGATTCATCAGCAGATTCTAAAATAAAAGAAATGAAAAAGCAAATGGCCTTACTCACTAAGGCATTTCAGAAGAAGTTCTACCGAAAGCCCCAATAACAAAATGAGATACACTGGCTAAAGAAAGTTTGATAAGAAGGAGAAATATGAAAAATTTGGTGAAAGCAGTGGAAAGAAAGACGATAAATATGACAAATCTGAAAAGTCAGCAAAGAAAGATACAGAGAAAAAATGCTACAACTGTGGCAAGCCAGGACACTATGCCCGAGAATGTAGAATGCCTGTAGTCAAAAACTCTGAATACTACACAAGAAAGGCACTTCTAGCTAAAGAAAAAGAAGCTGGCAAAGCTCTAATGGCTGATGATGATCATTGGCTACAACTTTCAGAGGATGAAGACATCTTGGATGAAGATGCACATATCTGCTTAAAATCAGAGGTTTTCAATGAATTAGAACTGAGTGAGTCAGCAATGGTTGCAGAAGATGAAGTATGGGTTGGGTTGACGGATGAAGAGAATGAGGAAAAGGAAGAGTCTGATGAGGAATTGACTGAAGAATTTGCAATGATGGCAACAGGAGATGCTGGCTGCAGCAAAGAGAAAGAGAGTGATGAATCAGATTCAGACAAATCAGAGAGTTCAGAAACACCGGAGGTACATTCTAACTCTGAATCTGAGAATGATGATTCCTATTTGCTTGAACAAAAACTAACGCAAATAGCTTTCATGCTAAAGAAATTTGAAAAATCTTTAAAAGCCGAAAAGAAAAATGCTCATTCCTCGGAAAACATGCTAAATCAAGAACATGCGTTAGTATTGGATTTTTCCAAGGATAAAGCATTAGGTCTAGGAGCTGTATCAGATTTTCAAGATAAAACAAATGATCTTCAATGGAAAACCCAAGAACTAAATAACAATATATCTGACTTAAAAGAAAAACAGAATTTGGCAGAATTAGAGGCTTCAAATCTTCTATAAAATATAAATGCCATTTTTGAAGAAAGAACAAAACTTTATGAGAAAATAAAAACATTGGAAGATGAGTTTATCAAAAGAGGTCAAACAGATCAAACAATCTATTTAAATCAATCAAAAGATACCGAAATTTATAATTCTAAATTTGGTATTGGTTGGAATAATCCTAAATATCTGACAAAGGCTATTTCAAATTCACCTACTTTATATGATGTCAGATATATGAATTTAGGATTACAAATGACGTTTATGAAAGCATCAGATGAGATAGAATCAAGTGAAGATTCAAAAAGACTAAGATCTGATAAAATACAAAATTCTGTTGATTATAACTGAATAAATGAATCAAATAAAAATACTTGCATTAAAGAGGAGTATATTCAGACATATTCTGAGAAGGATTTATTTGAAAATACTACTCAATCTCAAAACTTATATTTACCAGTTTCAATTCTTGAAAAGATAAACTCTGATCTAGAATTGAAAATCAAAAATTTTGAGACAGGAAATCAAACTCTTAAGGCTGAACTTAAAACTCTGGAACAAAATTTACAAATACAGTCTGAGAACAAATCAATATCAGATCAAACACCTTCAATTCCACTTGATTCTATTAATTCTGAAAAAGATTTTGATCTGTATATGAACTCTGATTTTAACTCATTGGAAGAAATGTTTGTTAGAATAGATGAGTTTGTAAAACCTTTACACAACTAACAAACTGATGACTGTAACAACCTAACTTTTGGTCCAGCCATAATTTCTGTATTTTGAACCAATAATGTAATTTTATTACATTATTTATTTTGTAATTTAATTAAGTTATGAATTATTTAATTAAATTATATAAATATTATAAATTATTAAAGATGATTAAATTAAAAGATGAAAAATACAAAAGTAGAAATGGGTTAATTTCACATAATGTCAAAATGAAATATATAAACCAAATTAATGGTCATTTAAACACCATTCAAGAAATTCACTCTCTCTCTCTACTCTCTCTACAATCATACGGTTACTTCAATTTTCACAAAAAATCTCACAAATCTTGTAATAAATTCTGATTTGAAGCTAAGGAGGAGTTACAACAATCATTCAACAACAATAATCTACAAGAATACAAGGTAAGTTCTTGATTAAAATCCATTTAAATTCAGTATTTCATGGGTTTGGTTCGGTTTTGTTGAAAAACCGAAACCAAGGATTTAAAATGTGAAAATTATATGGTGCATGTGTATGGAATTGATAGATAAACATGTAATGAAGTAGATAAAAGTGATAGAAACAAGAACTAGAGGTTAGATTGTCCAAAAATGAGTAAAAATCAGAATTTTGTTATTTAATGTGTTCTTGACAAAGTATTGAGTTTTTGGACAATCTTGATCAATATATGATGTTATTAATAGGGAAAATGGTATAAAATCAACATAATAATGATAATATAACACTATATTAAATTGCATGTTGATAAAATGGGTATTTGAGTGAAATTGGTGAAAATCCGTATGAATATGATCAAGAACAAATTCTGGAAAATATAAAGAAGAAGGATCCGAACGGGGGAATCCGAATTCGGATGAGAAGCCTAATTCGGATTTGCTTCGGATGAGTTGTCTAGTTCGGGTCTCAAATTTGAATAATGCAATTCGGATTATCCTAATTCGGTTCCGAGGTCCTAATTCGGATATTACACTTCGGATTTTAAGTTTTCGGTTGGTCCTAATTCGGGTTAGCCATCCGGTCCGAATCCGGGTGCCTGATCCGGATTGGTCCGAATCCGGATGACCAATCCGGACGGTCCGAATTTAATGGATCCGAATCTGAATAATATATGTTGATACTTTAAATCAAAAATAAATGATATTTTATAAATACAAGACTCATAATATTATGATTATTATTGATAAATAAAGCAATATGATATGTATATATATATATATATCTTGAGAATTTAAAGAAACAAAGAATATGAACAAATGAAAGATTTAAGAATGATCAGTTATCAGAATCAGATAAAATAAAGATTTTAAAGCTAAAAAAACTGATGACATTGATATAATATGATTCTGGACAGGTTCAGTTAATTTCTGAACATAGATTTAATGACTTAAAGATATTGAAAGCGGGTCACAGAATTGAAAAGAATTGACAGAGATCAGATAGATAAAGAGCAAAGATTTAAATCCTGAGATAACTCAGGTGGTGGATTTTATATCTGCTTGATAAAGACCCCAGAACCTGTGAGTTATAGATATTCAGCTTTACATGCAAGAGTTCCGGTTGAGACATATTGTTGATGATAGATTAATTTGACATTCATATATGATCAGCTGAATTGAGACCTGTGCTCACCATGGTACGGTGATGCCCAGTGTATCATGATAGCTATTTGATTATCATTTCATATGACATTGCATTTACAGTTCTTTTCAGATATTGATATGAGATTTATTGCTATCATGACCTTGATTATTTATGCTTCACTATTGCTCGCACCTTTGACATATCGATTCAGCTTAAGATTATTAGCATTGACGGTCTATTGTTCTAGACCATGCTATTTCACCAGTTCTATTGAACTTGGTATGATACTCCGATGTTCCGCCATGTTGATTTACTGGTAGCTAGCCTAGTATGTGGCTGATCTCCACAATTTAAGCGTGAGCGTGGCTTGAACATCATCCGACTCCATGACTACTATGTCTCAATCATGAGTGGCTGTAGCGGCAGTCAAGACATATCACGCTAAACCCATGATCCGCTAGATAATGCTTGTAATCTGAAAATCTATATTCTCACTAAGCTTTGCTTACAGTTGCTATTTACATTTTTTTACAGGAAAAGATAAAGGAAAGTCACCTGCCGGACCTAGTTCTTAGGTCTTACAAGAATCAAGTCGAAGTTTTCATAGACCACTACTCAACAAAGCATTTCGGTACTGATTGGCAGATGAAATTTGTGGTGGTCTGGGTAGATTGATTTGATTGTATGATGATATGAATTAGATTAGACTTGTTCCCTTTATAAGTTTAATTTGAAAACTGTAATCTGTATTAAACTTAATCTTAATATGTTTGTACTTGTAATTTATAATTCCGCAACTTAATTACTCTATCTTTGTTATGATTGATATCGTGTTGCATGATGTGGGACCTAGCCTCTGAGGACTGTCCCGTAAGGGATGGTCTTCACATGATGGTATCAGAGCCCATAGTTTGAGTGAATCAAGTATTACGTGAGTACTACTTGGTCTCAAACTGAAGCAATACATATTTATCAATCATTTAGGTGGTTTGAACTGAGATAGGATGTACAGACTGTTAGGATGGGAAAATGGGTACATAGATCTAACTCTATAAACTGATAGTTAAATGATTTTAATTTTCAGTAAAGATGTCAGGATCGGGTGATATTCCCAACAACATGACTCCCCGACAGATGTTTGAAATGATGCAACAACTATTAGCCCAACATTCTGAACAACAAAATATGTATATGCAAGAACAGCTTCAGGCTAGCGATGAGGCCGAAGCAAAAAAGACGGGCTGATAAAAAGAATAAGAGAAAAGATAAACAAGTCCAGAATAATGAATCTGATTCTGATAACTCGAACCCTGAAACCCAAATTGAGCAGCCGAAAGGCTGTAAGTTCGAAGATTTCAAAGCTAGCGGTGCCCTGAACTTTGAGGGTACAGTTAATCCAATTCAGGCGATGGATTGGATTTGTCATACTGAAGAAATCTTTAGGATTTCTGATTGTTTAGAATCAAAGAAAGTAAGCTATGCATCTGCTCTGTTCGTTAGTGTTGCCCGTGCTTGGTGGAAAACCCAGAGAAGCATATATGGAGAAGAGGTAATACAGACTTTAGAGTGGGATCAGTTCTTAGACATGTTCAACGCGAAGTATTGCCCTGTTGATCAACGAGACAAGATGGAAGTTCAACTGATGCAACTAACTCAGGGAACCAAGACTGTTGACGAATATGAACATGAAATCTCGCGACTCTGTGGCTACTCCTCGTATCAAGTAGCTACTGAAGAAAGAAAGATGAACCGATTCCGTAGAGGGCTTAACCCTAGATACAGACACCCGATGAGCGCGACAAAGTATAAGAGTTACCTAGAAATGGTTGAAGCGGCAAGACAGATCGAGAGGGGATACCTAGAGTATGGCGATCAACTTTATGCTCCATCGACTAACCCGACATGTCCTTCTCCTCCAAAGAAGCAAAGATTTGGCAGACTCTTTAAGCCAAACAAGTTCCAGTCTCAGCAACCTAGCAGTACAGCTCGCCTCAGAAAGCTCAAGCTCTCTCTCTCTCACGAATGAACCACGATTTTGTAAAAGATGCAGAATGTCACACATGGGACTGTGTAACCCGGATGATGTCACATGTTTTGCATGTAACAGAATTGGCCACAGCAGCGAAGAATGTCCTCAGTGAGGACTTGGATGTGCGAAATGCGGAAAGCGCGGACACTTCATGTATCAGTGTCGTAGTGGACAACGAGGTCAATCGCAATCATCAGCTGGAGGTTCTACAATGAAAAGTTCAGCTGCAACTCCAACTGCAAGGACCCGTGCATTTCATATAACAGCCGAGGAAGCAAAAGAAACCCCTGATGTAGTTACGAGTATGTTTTTACTTAACTCAATCCCTGCTCGCGTATTAATCGATTCTGGTGCTAGTCGTTCCTTCATATCGACTTCTTTTGCACAAAGATTATCCAAATCTCCATCGAAGCTTCCCGTAGTACTTGATATTGAGACGGCCAGTAACAGTTATTATATGGCTGATTCCGTATACCATAACTGCACTCTACTCGTTGATAACATTGTATTTAATCTCGATCTTATTTTGATTCCATTGAAAGAGTTCGACGTCATCATCGGCATGGACTGGTTAACAAACAACGAGGTTATGATTGTCTGCAACCGTCGAATCATCAGGATCAAGTCTTCAGACGGCCGAGTGTTAGAAATCAAAGGCGAGAAGCGAAAAGGTGCTCACTGTTTCATATCCGTTGAGAAAGCGTACAAATATTTATCTAAGGGTCACGAATCTTATTTATGCTATGTCTCGTCTGAATCCGTCTCTGAAGCCAATAAGAAATCTATATCTGATATTCCGGTCGTCTGTGAGTTCCCAGATGTATTCCCGGATGATATTTCTGGAGTGCCACCGGAACGTCAAGTTGAGTTCGTCATTGACTTAGTTCCTGGTGTAGCTCCAATCGCTAAAGCTCCCTACAGACTTGCACCTGCAGAAATGCAGGAAATGTCAAAGAAATTGCAAGATCTGCTAGAGAAGGGATTTATCAGACCTAGTTCATCTCCGTGGGGTGCACCTGTCTTATTCGTTAAGAAGAAAGACGGAACTCTCCGAATGTGCATCGACTATCGTGAGTTGAACAAAGTCACTATCAAGAATAAATATCCTCTGCCCAGGATTGATGATCTATTTGATCAATTACAAGGAACAAGCTACTTCTCTAAAATTGATCTTCGCTCTGGGTATCATCAGCTAAAAGTCAGAGATGGGGATATTCCGAAAACAGCCTTCCGAACAAGATATGGTCATTACGAATTTCTCGTAATTCCTTTTGGTTTAACAAATGCACCAGCGGTGTTCATGGATCTCATGAATTGCGTGTGCAGACCAATGCTGGATAAGTCAGTTATCGTATTCATAGACGATATTCTGATTTACTCCAAAACGGAGGCTGATCATGTTAATCATCTGCGTCAACTGCTAGAGTTGTTGAGAAAAGAAAGACTCTACGCAAAAATTCGAAATGCGAATTCTGGCTCAGACAGGTATAATTTTATAATGTCTTGAGTTATTCCTAAGCGTTCTTTGTTCGAATAAAAACTTGAATTCAACTCTGTTATTTTATAGATCCAATTCCTTGGCCATGTTGTATCTGGCGAAGGTATTTCAGTCAATCCTTCTAAAGTCGAGGCTGTTCAGAAGTGGCAAACGCCTCGCAATGCCTCCGAAATCAGAAGTTTCCTCGGATTGGCTGGTTACTACCGGCGATTCATTAAGGACTTCTCGAAGATTGCTATGCCACTCACGATGCTAACACGAAAGAATACACCTTTTGTATGGGCAGATAAACAGCAAGAGGCATTTAAAACTCTGAAGCAGAAACTTATTCAAGCGCCGATCCTAGCTTTACCAGAAGGCAATGATGACAATGTCGTTTATAGTGATGCATCTGGTATTGGTCTAGGTTGTGTCCTCATGCAAAGGGGAAAGGTTATTGCCTACGCTTCAAGGCAATTGAAAGACTATGAGAAAAGCGCACCAACTCATGATCTTGAGATGGCTGCAATTACCTTTGCACTGAAAATATGGCGTCACTATCTTTATGGGACTAAGTGTCAGCTGTATACTGACCATAAAAGTCTTAAACATCTATTTACTCAAAAGGATCTGAATATGAAACAGCGTCGTTCCTTGGAGCTTATCAACGACTATGATTGCGAGATCATATATCATCCCGGCAAAGCCAATGTGGTCGCGGATGCTCTGAGTAGAAAGACATATCCAGAAAAGTGTTGCTATGCTCTAACTCCTGTTGTATTTTCTTCCGATCTTATCGAGAACATCAAATCTGCCCAAGTTGAAGCACTGAAAGAAGAGAATCTCTGTTTTGAAAATCTTAAAGGGCAATTACAATTCTTATCTATGAACCATTTGGGATTTCAATGTCTCAAGGGAAACCGAATCTGGATTCCTAAATATGGTTCTATTCGCAACACTCTTCTATCTAAAGCTCATCAGTCCAAGTTATCAATTCATCCTGGCAGCTCATAGATGTATTTCGATCTGAAAGCTGATTATTGGTGGCCAGGAATGAAAAAGGACATCGGTCAATATGTTGAAAGCTGCAGAGTTTATCAAATGGTTAAGGCAGAACATCAGAAACTCTTCGGGGATATGCAACCACTACCAGTTCCTGAGTGGAAGTGGGAGCATATAACCATGGATTTTGTCACGAAACTGCCAAAGACCAAAAGACAGCACGACTCCATTTAGGTAGTCGTGGATCGATTAACGAAGTCAGCTCACTTCATACCAATGAAAGACACGTATACTCTTGATAGATTGGCACACATATACATCACAGAAGTAGTTTCTCGTCACGGTGTGCCGAAATCTATCGTCTCTGATCGTGATAGTCGTTTCACTTCAAGATTTTGGAAAGCGCTGCAAGACGGGATGGGTACTCTAATCTCTATGAGTACTACTTATCACCCTAATGCAGATGGCCAAAGTGAACGTACTATCTTAACTCTTGAAGATATGCTCCGTGCCTGCGTTCTTGATCTGGGTGGTAATTGGGATGACCACTTGCCTCTGGTCGAATTCTCATATAATAACAGTTATCATTCAATGATCAAGATGGCTCCTTTTGAAGCTCTATACGGAAGAAAGTGCAGAACTCCCACCTGTTGGCGCGAAACAGGTGAATCGCCTATAGCGTGTCCTGCCCTTCTACAATTGACTCATGAAAAGATTCAACTTGTTAGAAGGAATATCCTTGAAGCTCAAAGCAGGCAGAAGTCATATTATGATAATCGACACAGATCTATCAGTTTTGCAGTTAACGATTGGGTGATGCTGAAAGTATCCCCAATGAAGAATGTGGTGAGATTTATAAGGCGAAACAAGCTAGCTCCAAGATTTATTGGCCCGTTCAAGATTGTTGAAAATATGAGAAATCAATCTTATCGTCTTGAACTCCCAACAGACTTAGCGGGAATACATCCTGTATTCCATGTTAGTCATTTGAGAAAGAGCCTAGCAGATGAAATAGAAGTGCAGAGACCACATGTTAATCTGCAGATTGATGAAAAGCTTCGAGTGGTTGAAGAGCCAGAGTGTATTCTGGATTTGAAGACCAAAAAACTACGTAATAAAGAGATACAGATGGTGCTCGTCCAGTGGAAACACCACAAAGGTTCGCATCAGTCGTGGGAATCAAGAGATGTTATGAAAGCAATGTATCCAAGGCTGTTTAAACATAGCTAACTTCGGGGATGAAGTTTGTGGGTGGTGGAGCCCCCATTCTGTAACAACCTAACTTTTGGTCCAGCCATAATTTCAGTATTTTGAACCAATAATGTAATTTTATTACATTATTTATTTTGTAATTTAATTAAGTTATGAATTATTTAATTAAATTATATAAATATTATAAATTATTAAAGATGATTAAATTAAAAGATGCAAAATACAAAAGTAGAAATGGGTTAATTTCACATAATGTCAAAATGAAATATATAAACCAAATTAATGGTCATTTAAACACCATTCAAGAAATTCACTCTCTCTCTCTCTACTCTCTCTCTACAATCATACGGTTACTTCAATTTCCACCAATAATCTCACAAATCTTGTAATAAATTCGGATTTGAAGCTAAGGAGAAGTTACAACAATCATTCAACAACAATAATCTACAAGAATACAAGGTAATTTCTTGATTAAAATCCATTTAAATTCAGTATTTCATGGGTTTGGTTCGGTTTTGTTGAAAAACCGAAACCAAGGATTTAAAATGTGAAAATTATATGGTGCATGTGTATGGAATTGATAGATAAACATCTAATGAAGTAGATAAAAGTGATAGAAACAAGAACTAGAGGTTAGATTGTCCAAAAATGAGTAAAAATCGGAATTTTGTTATTTAATGTGTTCTTGACAAAGTATTGAGTTTTTGGACAATCTTGATCAATATATGATGTTATTAACAGGGAAAATGGTATACAATCAACATAATTATGATAATATAACACTATATTAAATTGCATGTTGATAAAATGGGTATTGGAGTGAAATTGGTAAAAATCCGTATGAATATGATCAAGAACAAATTCTGGAAAATATAAAGAAGAAGGATCCGAACGGTGGAATCCGAATTCGGATGAGAAGCCTAATTCGGATTTGCTTCGGATGAGTTGTCTAGTTCGGGTCTCAAATTTGAATAATGCAATTCGGATTATCCTAATTCGGTTCTGAGGTCCTAATTCGGATATTACACTTCAGATTTTAAGTTTTCGGTTGGTCCTAATTCGGGTTAGCCATCCGGTCCGAATCCGGGTGCCTGATCCGGATTGGTCCGAATCCGGATGACCAATTCGGATGGTCCGAATTTAACGGATCCGAATCTGAATAATATATGTTGATACTTTAAATCAAAAATAAATGATATTTCATAAATACAAGACTCATAATGTAACAACCTAATTTTGATCTAGTCATAAATTCAGTAATATTTTGAACCGATAATGTAATAATGTTGAATTATTTGAATTATAATTTAATTAATAATGAAATATTAATTAAATTATATAAATATTTAATTTATGAATTAATTATTAAAGAAAATTAAATAAAAGAGATATAATATACAAAAATAAAAGTGAGTTAGCTAGCAAATATAACTAGAAGACGTATATAAACGAGAATTATATTCACAAATCTGATTTGCACACTCTCTCTCTAACTCTCTCTCTCTAAACTCTCTCTCTAGCTTTCTCTCTCTACCTTCTCTCTAGAAATTCTCCTAAACCGACCGTCCGATTATCAAGATATATATACCGTTAGGAAGATCTCGGAGAATACTACGCGAATATACTAATTCCTGCGTGAGTTCATACGAATTGAGGTAAGATTTTTATATTTTTACGTTTTATACATATACGGTATTTCGAATCTGTTAAGTTTTATGAAATCTAAAGCTATTTTTATGAATTTTAACTAGAATAAGTATAATATAATCAAACATAGGCTTAATATTGATCATATTTGTGATTTATGCCTTAGAAATTCATGTTTTAGAGTTGCAAATATGATCAGATTCGAGAACATTATGATCAGATTCGAAAATACATAGAACAAACTTGAAAAATACTTAGAACAGAATCGAATGAGTGAAGTTCGAATCTAAGCCATTAGATTCGAATGGCTAAGCTTCGAATCTGTATCCTTAGACTCGAGTTGTGTGTGGGTTTCGAATCTATGTATGATTCGAGTCTATGGATGGCTTGAATCTATATCACTAATTCGAATCTATTCCCTAGAATCTATTTTGTATGTTCTTCGAATCTAAGCCATTAGATTCGAATGATAGGTGTTTCGAATCTAATACCCCAAACTCGAAATGTATATGATTCGAATCTATCATCCTAGATTCGAATATATATGAAAGTATGAATTATGAACGAACAAGTTATCAGAATCAGATAAAATAAAGAATTCAAAAGACTGAAAGATAATGATATTGATATGATTTTGACACGATAAATTCTGGACAGGTTCAGTAAAATTCTGAACAAAGATTTAAAAGATTTAAAGCGGGTCAAAGACTTGATTTGACAGAGAACAGACTGACAAAGACAAAATCTTGAGATAACTCAGGTGGCAGATTCACATATCTGTTTGACCAAGACCCAGACCTGTGAGTTATAGATATTCAAATTGAACATGCAAAGATCCGTTTGAGATATATTGATGCTGTTACATTATTTGACATTCATTTATCAGCTGGATTGAGACCTGTGCACACCATGGATGGGTGTTGCCCAGTGAATCATGATAGCTATTTGCTTATCATTTCATATTGCATTTATTAGCGCTTCAGACTTTGCTTTATGATTCGTTGCTATCATGACTTCTAAGACTTATGCTTACTACATTGATCAGATTTGATAAGATTTATTCAGCTTGACTAGCCCTTATGGTCTATTGTTCTAGACCCGGCTATTCCACCAGTTCTCACGAACTTGGTAATGACCTCCGATGTTCGGCCATGTTGACCTACTGGTAGCTAGCCCAGTATGTGGCTGATCCCCACGATATAAGCGTGAGTGTGGTTTGAACATCATCCGATCTTAAGATACTATATCTCAATCATGATGAGGGCTGTAGCGGCAGCCAAGACTTATCACGCTTAGAATTATGACTCCGCTTGACACGCATGTTAATATTGAAAATCTATAAACTCACTAAGCTTTGCTTACAGATGTTGCTTTAATATTTTACAGGAAAAAGCAAAGGAAAGTCACCTGCCGGACCTAGTTCTTAGGTCTTACACGATCAAGACAGAAGTATCATAGACCTCTACTCAACGATCTCATTTTGGTACTAATTGGATGATGATATTGTGGTGATCTGGGTAGATTTATTTTGATAATATGATGACATGAATTAGATTAGACTTGTGCCCTTTATAAGTTTAATTTGAAAACCGTAACTGTATTAAACTTAAATCTTAATAGCTTGTACTGTAATTTAATTTTCCGCATTAAAATTACTCTATCTTAGTTTGGTTGATATCGTATTGCAATATGTGGGACCTAGACTGGTGAGAACTGCCCCGGAAGGGGTGGTCTTCACAGGATGGTATCAGAGCACTAGTTTGAGTGAATCAAGTATTACGTAAGTATACTTGATCTCAAACTGAAGCAATACATATGTATCAATCATTTAGGTGGATTGAACTGAGATAGGATGTACAGACTGTTAGGATGGGAAAAAGGGTACATAGATCTAAGTCTATAAACTGATAGTTAATTGATTTTAATTTTCAGTAGAAGATGTCAGGATCAGGATCAGGTGATATTCCCAACAATATGACCCAACAACAAATGTTTGAAATGATGCAACAATTTCTAGCCCAACACTCAGAACAACAAAACAAAATGATGCAAGAACAGTTTCGTGCCAGAGATGAGGCCGAAGCTAAAAGACGCGAAGAAAAGAAAAATAAGAGAAAAGAAAAGCAAGTCCAGACCAATGAATCTGATTCTGATAATTCAAATCCAGAAACCCAAATAGCTCAGCCAAAAGGCTGCAAATTCAAAGATTTTAAAGCAAGCGGTGCCCTGAACTTTGAGGGTACAGTGAATCCGATCCAGGCGATGGATTGGATTAGTCATACTGAAGAAATCTTCAGGATTTCTGATTGTCTAGATTCGAAGAAAGTAAGCTATGCGTCTGCACTATTTGTGGGAGCTGCCCGTGCCTGGTGGAAAACCCAGCGAAATATCTATGGTGAGGAGGTGATTCAGACTTTAGAATGGGAGCAGTTTCTAGACATGTTCAACGCGAAATACTGCCCAGTTGACCAGCAAGATAAGATGGAAGTCCAATTAATGCAACTGACTCAGGGAACGAAGACTGTAGATGAATATGAACACGAATTTTCGAGATTATGTGGTTACTCTTCTTACCAAGTGGCAACAGAGGAAAGGAAAATGAATAGGTTCCGAGTAGGACTCAATCCTAGATACAGACATCCCATGAGCGCGATCAAATACAAGAGTTACTTGGAAATGGTTGAAGCGGCTAGACAAATTGAGCGAGGTTACTTAGAGTATGGTGATCAGCTTTATGCTCCGTCTACTAACCCAATGAATCCGTCTCCTCCAAAGAAACAGCGATTTGGCAGATTCTTTAGGCCAAATAAGTCTCCGTCACAATCTCAGCAATCACATCAGCACAGTTCACAACCAAAAGCGCAAGCTTACTCACTGACAAACGAGCCTCGATTCTGCAAGAGATGCAGAAAGTCTCACATGGGATTATGTAATCCAGAAGACGTTACTTGCTTCGCGTGCAACATGATCGGTCACAGCAGTGATGAATGTCCGCAGCAGGGACGAGGATGTGCGAAGTGTGGAAAAAGAGGACACTTTATGTACCAGTGTCGTAGCGGACCGCGTTATCAGTCTCAATCATCAGCAGGAGGTTCTACAGGGAAAAGTTCTGCTGCAACGCCGACTGCACGGACTCGAGCTTTCCAAATTACAGCTGAAGAGGCGAGAGAAACACCAGACGTAGTCACCGGTACGTTTCTGTTAAATACAATTCCTGCTCGTGTGTTATTTGATTCCGGTGCTAGTCGTTCCTTCATATCAACTACTTTCGCTCAAAGACTATATAAATCTCCCTCGAAGCTTCCCGTAATACTTGATATCGAGACAGCCAGCAACAACTATGTTATGGCTGATTCTGTTTATCGTAACTGCACTCTACTTATCAATAACATTGTATTCAATCTCGACCTCATCCCGATTCCTTTAAAAGAATTTGATGTCATCATCGGTATGGATTGGCTAATGAACAACGAGGCCACAATTATCTGCAACCGACGAGTAATCAGAATCAAATCTTCAGACGGTCGAGTACTTGAGATCAAGGGCGAGAAGCGGAAAGGTGCGCATTGCTTTATATCTGTAGAAAAGGCTCACAAATATTTGTCTAAAGGTCACGAATCTTACCTTTGTTATGCTCTATCTGAGTCCAGTTCTGAAAAGAAACCTTTATCCGATATTCCTATCGTCTGTGAGTTCCCAGACGTATTTCCTGACGATATTTCCGGAGTGCCACCGGAACGACAAGTCGAATTCAGTATTGACTTGGTTCCTGGTGCGGCTCCTATTGCCAAAGCTCCATACAGACTTGCACCTGCAGAAATGCAGGAAATGTCAAAGCAACTGCAAGAGCTGTTGGAGAAGGGGTTTATCCGACCGAGTTCTTCTCCGTGGGGTGCACCAGTACTATTTGTTAAAAAGAAAGACGGAACTTTCCGTATGTGCATCGACTACCGCGAGTTGAACAAGGTTACAATAAAGAATAAGTATCCTCTGCCCAGAATCGATGATCTGTTTGATCAGTTACAAGGAGCCAGTTACTTTTCGAAAATAGATCTCCGTTCTGGGTATCATCAGTTAAAAGTCAGAGATGAGGATGTTCCAAAGACAGCTTTCCGTACAAGATACGGTCATTACGAATTTCTCGTGATGCCGTTTGGATTAACGAATGCACCAGCGGCGTTCATGGATCTCATGAATCGCGTGTGCAGACCTATGTTGGATAAATCAGTTATCGTATTCATAGACGATATTCTGATTTACTCCAAAACGGAGGCTGATCATTCTATTCATCTGCGGCAATTGCTAGAGTTATTAAGAAAAGAAAGACTCTATGCAAAGTTTTCTAAGTGCGAATTCTGGCTCAGACAGGTATAATTTCTATTATATAAGTCTTGAGCTGTTTCCTTAACTATTCTATGATTCACATCAGAATTTGAATTTCTATCTTGATTCTTATAGATCCAGTTCCTTGGCCATATTGTTTCTGGCGAAGGGATTTCCGTTGATCCTTCAAAAGTCGAGGCTGTTCAGAAGTGGCAAACACCTCGCAATGCCTCCGAGATAAGAAGTTTCCTTGGATTGGCCGGTTATTATCGGCGATTCATAAAGGATTTCTCGAAGATTGCTGTACCTCTAACGATACTAACACGAAAGAATACTCCTTTCGTTTGGACTGATAAACAGCAAGAGGCATTTGACATTTTGAAGCAAAAGCTTATTCAAGCGCCGATTCTAGCCTTGCCAGAAGGTAATGACGATTTCGTTGTCTATAGCGATGCCTCTGGTACTGGCTTAGGATGTGTTCTGATGCAAAGGGGAAAGGTAATTGCCTACGCTTCAAGGCAATTAAAGGATTACGAGAAAAGTGCACCAACTCATGATCTTGAGTTGGCTGCCGTCACCTTTGCTCTAAAAATCTGGCGGCATTATCTTTATGGGACTCGGTGTCAGCTCTACACCGATCATAAGAGTCTCAAATACCTTTTTACTCAGAAAGATCTGAACATGAAACAGCGTCGATCCTTGGAGCTTATCAAGGATTATGACTGCGAGATCTTATATCATCCCGGCAAAGCAAATGTTGTCGCGGATGCGTTGAGTAGAAAAGTGTATCCTGAAAAGTGCTGTTATGCCCTAACTCCAGTTATATTCTCTTCTGATCTTATTGAAGATATTCGAGCTGCTCAAACTGAAGCGCTGAAAGAAGAGAACATAGATTCTGAAAATCTAAAAGGGCAATTACAATTTCTAACTCTGAACCATTTGGGACTTCACTGTCTCAAGGGAAACCGAATCTGGGTTCCTAAATATGGTTCTATTCGTAGCACTCTTCTGTCCGAAGCTCATCAGTCCAAGTTATCTATTCATCCTGGCAGCTCAAAGATGTATTTTGATCTGAAAGCTGATTACTGGTGGCCAGGAATGAAGAAGGACATTGGAAAATGTGTTGAAAGCTGCAGAATATGTCAGATGGTTAAGGCAGAACATCAGAAGCCCTTCGGGGATATGCAACCACTGCCAGTTCCTGAATGGAAGTGGGAGCATATAACAATGGACTTCATTACGAAGTTGCCTAAGACCAAAAGACAGCACGACTCCATCTGGGTAGTCGTGGATCGATTAACGAAATCAGCACATTTTATTCCGATGAAAGAAACATATTCTCTCGATAGATTGGCGCAGCTGTATATCTCTGAAATTATTTCTCGTCACGGTGTGCCAAAGTCTATCGTTTCTGATCGTGATAGTCGCTTCACATCCAGATTCTGGCAAGCATTACAAGACGGGATGGGTACTCGGATTTCTATGAGTACTGCTTATCATCCAAATGCAGATGGCCAGAGTGAGCGTACTATTCTAACTCTCGAAGATATGCTTCGTGCTTGCATTCTTGATTTAGGTGGTAACTGGGATGACCACTTGCCGTTGGTCGAATTCTCATACAATAACAGTTATCATTCAACGATCAAGATGGCCCCTTTTGAAGCTCTATACGGAAGAAAATGCAGAACTCCTACCTGTTGGCGCGAAACAGGCGAATCGCCAATAGCGGGTCCTGCCCTTCTACAGTTGACTCACGAAAAGATTCAACTAGTTAGAAGGAATATTCTTGAAGCTCAAAGCAGGCAGAAGTCATATTATGATAACCGGCATAGATCAATAAGTTTTGCGGTTAACGATTGGGTGATGTTGAAAGTATCCCCAATGAAGAATGTGGTGAGATTCATAAAGAGAAACAAGCTAGCTCCAAGATTTATCGGTCCGTTCAAGATTGTGGAAAAGATTGGAAATCAATCTTATCGTCTTGAACTACCGGCTGACTTAGCGGGAATACATCCTGTATTTCATGTCAGTCATCTGAGAAAGAGTTTAGCTGATGAAAGGGAAGTTCAGATACCACATGTTAACTTGCAGATTGATGAGAAGCTTCGCATGGTTGAAGAGCCAGAACGTATTCTGGACTCGAAGACCAAAAAGCTTCGGAATAAAGAGATACAGATGGTGCTCGTCCAGTGGAAACACCACAAAGGTTCGCATCAGTCTTGGGAATCGAGAGATGTTATGAAAGCTACATATCCCGGTCTGTTCGAATCTAGCTAACTTCGGGGACGAAGTTTGTGCGTGGTGGAGCCCATTCTGTAACAACCTAATTTTGATCTAGTCATAAATTCAGTAATATTTTGAACCGATAATGTAATAATGTTGAATTATTTGAATTATAATTTAATTAATAATGAAATATTAATTAAATTATATAAATATTTAATTTATGAATTAATTATTAAAGAAAATTAAATAAAAGAGATATAATATACAAAAATAAAAGTGAGTTAGCTAGCAAATATAACTAGAAGACGTATATAAACGAGAATTATATTCACAAATCTGATTTGCACTCTCTCTCTCTAACTCTCTCTCTCTCTAAACTCTCTCTCTAGCTTTCTCTCTCTACCTTCTCTCTAGAAATTCTCCTAAACCGACCGTCCGATTATCAAGATATATATACCGTTAGGAAGATCTCGGCGAATACTACGCGAATATACTAATTCCTGCGTGAATTCAGACGAATTGAGGTAAGATTTTATATATTTCCGTTTTATATATATATATGGTATTTCGAATCTATTAAGTTTTATGAAATTTAAAGTTATTTCTATAAAGTTTAACTAGAATAAGTATAATATAATCGAGCATAGGCATAATATTGATCATATTCGCGATTTATGCCTTAGAAATTCAAGTTTTAGAGTTGTAAATATGATCAGATTCGAGAACATTATGATCAGATTCGAAAATACATAGAACAAACTCGAAAAATACTTAGAACAGAATCGGATGAGTGAATTTCGAATCTAAGCCATTAGATTCGAATGGCTAAGCTTCGAATCTGTATCCTTAGACTCGAGTTGTGTGTGGGTTTCGAATCTATGTATGATTCGAGTCTATGGATGGCTTGAATCTATATCACTAATTCGAATCTATTCCCTAGAATCTATTTTTGTATGTTCTTCGAACCTAAGCCATTAGATTCGAATGATAGGTGTTTCGAATCTAATACCCCAAACTCGAAATGTATATGTTCGAATCTATCATCCTAGATTCGAATATATATGAAAGTATGAATTATGAACGAACAAGTTATCAGAATCAGATAAAATAAAGATTTTAACGACTAAAAGAAAAGATGATAATGATATGATATTGATATGGTATATTATGATAATTCTGGACAGGTTCAGTGAAATTCTGAACATTTAGACAAAGATTTTAAAAGATTTAAAGCGGGTCAGAGACTTGATTTGACAGAGAACAGATTGATAAAATCCTGAGATAACTCAGGTGGCAGATTCATATATCTGTTTGACCAAGACCCAACACTGTGAGTTATAGATATTCAAATTGAACATGCAAAGATCCGTTTGAGATATATTGATGCTGTTACATTATTTGACATTCATTTATCAGCTGGATTGAGACCTGTGCACACCATGGATGGGTGTTGCCCAGTGAATCATGATAGCTATTTGCTTATCATTTCATATTGCATTTATTAGCGCTTCAGACTTTGCTTTATGATTCGTTGCTATCATGACTTCTAAGACTTATGCTTACTACATTGATCAGATTTGATAAGATTTATTCAGCTTGACTAGCCCTTATGGTCTATTGTTCTAGACCCGGCTATTCCACCAGTTCTCACGAACTTGGTAATGACCTCCGATGTTCGGCCATGTTGACCTACTGGTAGCTAGCCCAGTATGTGGCTGATCCCCACGATATAAGCGTGAGTGTGGTTTGAACATCATCCGATCTTAAGATACTATATCTCAATCATGATGAGGGCTGTAGCGGCAGCCAAGACTTATCACGCTTAGAATTATGACTCCGCTTGACACGCATGTTAATATTGAAAATCTATAAACTCACTAAGCTTTGCTTACAGATGTTGCTTTAATATTTTACAGGAAAAAGCAAAGGAAAGTCACCTGCCGGACCTAGTTCTTAGGTCTTACACGATCAAGACAGAAGTATCATAGACCTCTACTCAACGATCTTATTTTGGTACTAATTGGATGATGATATTGTGGTGATCTGGGTAGATTTATTTTGATAATATGATGACATGAAATAGATTAGACTTGTGCCCTTTATAAGTTTAATTTGAAAACCGTAACTGTATTAAACTTAAATCCTAATATTTTGTACTGTAATTTTTAATTTCCGCAATTAATTACTCTATCTTAGTTATGGTTGATATCGTATTGCATGATGTGGGACCTAGACTGGTGAGAACTGCCCCGTAAGGGGTGGTCTTCACAACTTTACCCATCCGAGTTCGGTTCTTATTCAAGTTCGGTTCCATCTAAGTTCGGGTCTCATCCGAATTCGGGACCCCACCGAATTCGGATCCAACACTTATGAATTTTTGAAGATTTATTCAAGTGTTCTTGAGAACTCGTCGAGTTCACCCTAGAACTCGCCGAGTTCACCAGCAGTTCTGCACTCGCAACTTACGGGTTTTATACTAAAAATTACCAAATTCGATTTCTAGCCACATGCAACTTGAAATAATGTTTTATTAACATATCTTGAATGTTTCCACATCATTTTCTATATCATTAACACTCATATTCGTCAGATTGGACCAAAAATGGGGGAAAACCTCAAGAACACAAAAACTTCATAAAAATTCAGATTCATTACCTTTTTGGGTGATTCAACCAACGATTCTTGTTTTTGTAGCTTCTATAACCTTCAATTGATGTTTATCAACTAAAATATCATACATGCAACAACAATCTATCAGATCAAAATCCGAATTTTGAATTTTAAACTCTCAAAATAAAGCTTCAAACTTGAAACTATGTTCTTACCTTAAAACCTTTTTGATTCTTGATAATATTCAGATAAACCTCAATAAATTTCGAACTTCAGCAGAAATTTTAGAGAGAGATAGAGAACTTTGTGATAAAATGGTGAAATGAATCCATTTGAAAGACAATGTGTCTTTTATTTTAACACTTTCGGGTTTTGGCACAATTAGCCCCCCAACTTATCTTATCCCACTAAATACTGATTTTACCATAGTTTTGTCATCACTAACATTTATAAATCATAATACTCCATAATAATAATTCAAAATTCTCAAATTTCTTAATTTCTTAAAATAGCAACCAACTTTTAAATATCCGGATACATAATCAATTTTTTTCATAATCCAACTTAATTATACAAATTACAAAATATCCAACTAATTAATCTAAATTACAATAATTTAGATTTAAGGATGTTACAGCATGGGCTCCACCACACTCAAACTTCGTCCTCGAAGTTACTTGGATCCAAACAGTTGTGAATATTTTGTTTCTTAACTTCTTTACATTCATATCCATATATATTCCGAATTTTCAACATATACTAACCTTTCTTGATTTCTAATTCGGTTGAATCAGCCTAATCTTCATTACCAGTTGTGAAGATTTCATAAAGTTTTCCACATGAAATACCAAGTGTTATTTCGATATTTCCTTAGGTAATTCCAATTGAAATAACTGATTCCTAACCTATTCTAATATTCTAAATGAGCCAACACACCTCATCGGTGATACTAACAAATATGCTCCATCGTTTACCTCAAAGTTGATTGGTTTAGGTGTCTCATCATTATAACTCTTCTTTCATATCACAGACTCATTAATCAGAGTCCTTTCAATTTCTTTCCAACATGTAGGGGTTCTACATTTCCTCCCGTACAAAACTTTAAACGGTGTTTTCTTGATTTTAATTATGATAACTAGTGTTATACGAAAATTCCATCAAAGCAATTGATCCTTTCAGTTGATACTTAAATCCAAAGTACCTGATCTCGTCATATATTCCAATGTGTATTATAGTCCATTCATTGTGATCTTCTATCAGTTGTCGGTAAGCTTTACTTGTAGCCATATTTGAGTGCCTAATCCCACTTGTAAAGCAAACCAAGAGTTGAAAATGAAACGACTCTTCTAATCAGACATAATCGATTCTAGAATACCATAAAAAAATAATAACCTTACTCACGCAAATCTGTGCAAGTCTTTCCAATAATAACTTTCTCGAGTTGGTATATAAAATATACCGAATTATTCAAGTAGTCTACAATCTACCAATCGTAGAAAACCTCTTATTTCAGTAATAGTGTGAGACGGCTTCCAAATTCCCAATAGTTCCAACAACTTTCTTAGGTGTATATCTTGCTCTTCTTTAAACTTTAAGTACTCCAGAATATTGTCAATGACTACAATTACCGATTGATCCAACATCGGTCTACAAATCCCTATTCATAATGTCCATATAACAGCTGGGGTGTTAATTAATCAAAATGTCGTAACCAGAGACTCGTAGTGCTCATAACTATCCCTGAAAGTTATTTTCAGTATGTTCCCTCTTCGGACTTCAACTAATCATATCCCATTCGTAGATCAATCTCAGAAAAATAATCAGCACTCATGCAGCTGATCGAATAATCATCAATTCCTGGCAGCGGATACTTATTTGTTATAGTCAATTTGTTCAAATCACGTTAATCTATGCACATTCTCATTGTGACATCTTTTGTTTCATAAACAATATCAGGCTCCCCATGGCAAAGAACTCAATCTAACGAAGCCCTTATCCAACAACTCCTGAAGTTGCTTCATCATCTCTTACATTTTCGGTAGGTGCAACACAGTACAAATAACAATCTATTAGAGAAGCTCCAGGGATCAAGTCAACACAGAATTTCACTTGTCTTTCAGGTGGCACACCAGACAAGTCTTCCAGGAACACATATGGAAAAATTTGGGACAACAGGCGCATCGGCCACAGTTTTCTCTTCAGTCTTGGCTTCAATAGCATATACCAAACAAGACTCACAGCCCTAAGCAATCAGCTTTCGGGACCTAACAATCATCAATAGACATTGATCCCCACTTCTCCTATCCCCATATATACAAATCTCTTGCCCCTCCTGCGTAGTTATCTTTATTATGCCTTTATTGCAAACTACATGAGTCTCATCACATATACGCAACCAGTTCATTCCAATTATCATATCAAATCACCGATCTCTATTGGAATTAAGTCAAGATTGAAGACTACCTCTTCAATCACTAGAGTACAATCAGGATACACACGATCTATTTTAACTATTTTGTTACTTAGCAGTTTCAACATTAATCACAACGGACAACTTAGACCAAAGCATTAATATTTGTTGAGCAAAAACAGTAGATACAATAATCGTTCGGCACCAGAATTAAACAGAACTCATGACCACCTCCGGGTCGTTCTTAGATTCTGGATCGTAGTATTAGACTTTTCTTTACTGTATATGCAAATTTCATTAGTGTCCAAAGTCTCTTTATACTTTTTATGGTTGATTAAATCATCATTTCATTAAGTATTATACCCCCGTTTCGATTAATTATACTTCACATACATTTCTTACTTTACACTTCACATTGTATATTTCAATTTCTCCTTTAAAATTAACATGTATTTACCATGTATTATACCCTCGTATGTTTTCCCAATAATTTCTTGATTTGTTTTCCTCATATAATATTCATATATACCAATATTGAAACAGTCTCTTTGATTCCAACTACATCAAAATTCTCACGAACAGTTCAAATCTTGTTGTTCTTAACCACAACCCTTTTAAGTCAAAATATCAACACAATGTACCATACAGTTTCTCTTAATAAAAGCTAATGCTACATACTTTATGATAATCATAACTAATTATCATCAATTCCTCGAACATGTCATATATGGTATTAATACAATTAATTTCCAATTCTTTAACCCATTATGGTCAAACTTAAACTTATTACAACTTCTGAACTCATTCATAAATTCCAAGATATCTATAGCATCTTTTCCAATTCAAAGCTTCAAAATCCATCTTGGCTATTCATCTAATGCCTATTTATATACTCGAGTATTCTCATTCACAAACATGATTATACCTATACTAGTAATAACATTTCATATTACTCAAGTTCATGTTAACTTCAGAATCATAAAACTTCGATGAAATATTACATATAGAATCTTTAAAGTACTCTTCTAATTCCGTAATTTAAGGTACAAAAGTTATAACAATAGTCTCACAGATCTCATCTCCTTTGTTGAACTTTTCATTCATAGTTTCATCATCTAATGTTAGTACATGTTATTTCTTTAGTCGAAATCTGCAATTTCTGCTAAAATGACTCACTTTTCCACCATTATAACAAGCATCGGCCTTCATTGGACATTTGTCAGCCTTATGTCCAAATTGGTTACAATGTCGACATCTTTTACATCTATCACGTTTATTTGTTCTTGACCTCAGATACGGTCCATTTAGTTCATCTCCTCCAGATTTTGCAATCTTTCCAATAGCTCTTTCTTCATGTTCAACATGAGGCACAATATCAGGCTCACCATATTGCCTACTAAACAACAACTTGAATTGTTCCCAACTAAAGGAAGTAATCAACTCGGGTCCCAATTCTTTTTCCCAACAGTTCCACCATTTCTTGGCTTGTCCAATCAATTGATCCTTAGCCAAATATACCTTGTACTCATCCTTACATTTCATCTCCGTAAAAATATGTTCCATAATTGTAATCTATATTTCTGATTCCTCAATTTTCAGAGATCCAGAGAATGTTGGTGGTTGCAAGTCTTTGAATGATCTAATTACATAGTTCATGTAATTCTCATTAATTCCGGTTTTATAATCAATCTTTTCCTTGCCCTTGTCTTTATGTTTCACTTTATTCCTAAGGTTTATGTCATTGTTAGATTTATTTATTTCGATCTTAGGAGTTGTTTTGTAATATTTATTGTCTTTGTAATTTGTCTTGTATTTTATTTCTATGTAATTTATGGTTATGCAAAGTGTAGGGGCCAAAAGTGTCATGGTATGAAAGTTAATTAAAGGAGCCTACAAAAGGCTCCTAGGGTTACTTTTCAATGTACACGGTTGACTATTTTGAATATCATTTCAGCCGCCACTGTTCCTTGTTCTCTCAACATTCATATTGTCTCTTCTTCATCATATTACATTTATTGAGCTTGTTTCTTCATGTATATGATAAGAATATCATTGAGGTGCTGAAAATATACGGGAATACTTCATTACAATTGGTATCAGAGCTCAGAGGGGTGGATTTAAACTGACTTGTTCGGATTCTGCTGGGTTTTTTGAAAGTGTTCTTCGTGTTCTTCATCTCATGTCGGTTAGATCTTCATTTCCTTTGTTTTTTCGTGTTTCTTATGTTATAATGGTCATATAAACATCACATTATCATTCTCTACTGATTTTAAACTCATTTAGTTCCATATCTTTGTTAAAATCATCTAGAATCGACCATTATTAAGTTTGAAAATATGGGTTGTTTAAGTGGGTTTTTCACGTGTTCATGCTAGTTTTAAGTGTTTTTTAGGTTGTTTTAAATCACCAAAAGTGTTTAAAATAGTTTATAAATCATTTAGAACTGTTTTTAGGCTTTCAAACTGATAAAACTCGAATTCTGTTCATTCTGCCTTAGAAAATCGTAAAAAACCTGCTGTATTTCGGATTACTACTGTAGCATTTCGGACCAAATAGGCACCATTTTCGGACCTCAAATCATCCTAATTCGGACCTCATTTCGGTCCAATTCGGACCTTTCTTAGGTGAATTTCGGACCTCCATAAGCCTATTTCGGACCACACTTCGGTCCCATCCGAACTTCGGACCATCCGAAGTTCAGATCAGGCTTTCCATCTTTCACTGTTGGGACTTGTTCTTAAAATTTTCCAAATTCGGACCTCACCCATTTCGGTCCATCCGAATTCGGTCTATCCACTGTTCCGATTTCGGTCCACACAAATTCGGTCCTTCCACTGTTCATCCGAATTCGGTTCATCCGAATTCGGTCCATTAGGTCCATCCGAAATTAGGTCAACCGAACTTGGTCCCCACCCGTAGTACTGTTCATCCGAATTAGGCCATCTTCCGAACTTGAACCTCATCAGAACCATATCCATCCGAATTACTGTTCACCATCCGAAATCAACCCATCCGAATCAACCCATCCGAATCAACCCATCCGAATCAACCCATCCGAATTCGGTTCCCTCATCCGAAACACTGTTCATCCGACTTCAATCATCCGAATTTAGAACTTTCTGTTTTCAGTCCAACCCATCCGTGTTCAGTTTCCACCTCTAAGATCTTCATATTATTAATCAGCACCTATAATCATAATGTCTCGCGAAGCTCTAGTACTCGGATCTGAGAACAGACCACCAGTTCTCTACCCCGATGAGTACGAACAATGGAAATCCCGGTTCCTTAAGTTCGTTGGAATGCAACCTCTCGGGAACCTGATGCTTCAATCTATATCCGAAGGACCCGTCATCTACTATCGAGAGATAGCTGCCAGACCCGAGGCTGACCCCCCTGTCCAAGCCTCAAAGGTTGAAAGAGAGCGGCAAATGACGCCAAGAGGGATCGCCAGCACGCTGATAAGAGGGCAGAATATCTGATTTATCAAGCCCTCCCCACTGATATTTTGGTCGGTGTAGACAGTAAAATGTCTGCAAAAGAAATGTGGGACGAGCTGGAAATCCAAATGCTGGGGGCAGATCTTGATGATCGTGCCAAAATCGAGGAGGCGAAGGCAAAGTTTTCGGAATTCTGCGCCAAAGACGGGGAATCTCTGCAAGCCACATTCACCAGGTTCTGTGCAGTCCTTAACGAATTGAATAAACTGCACATCAAGAAGGATCGGGATGACATCAACAATTAATTCTTTGCCGCCTTAGCCCCCGAGTGGTAGCTTCCATGTCGGGCAACGAAAAGAGTCCTGAACATTCCTGAGGTATCAATAAATGTCGTCTTTAAGGAGCTTAAGAAATATCAAGGGGATGTGGATCAACAGAAGCTGATGGCAAATCAGTTGGCCTCTCTACTGCTATCAGCCAACACAGGGTTGAAACCGAATGATTCGCTAGCCTTGATCACCAACACGCAGATTCCGACACCATCTTTTACTCCTGGTTCTTCATCGTCTCAGTACAGGTATGCTTCCCCTCCGCGTGAGGTCTATGATGAGGAGGAAGCTTCGATCCAAGAACAGATAGCCTTGTGGACCAACCGTTTCCAATAGCGACGGTTCTCCAACAAGACCAAGAACCAACTCCGTTATGACACCGGTCCACAGAGGTACTCAGATGATAGGAGGGATGACCGCCGCGATGACTATCGGAGAGATGACTACCGAAGGGATGACAGGGATGATCGCCGATATGATGATAGACACGACTATCGCGATGATCGCCGTTATGAAAGGCGAGACGATAGGCGCGATGATCGCAGGGATGACAGGCGGGACGATCGAAGGGATGATCGTCGGGATGACCGCAGGGACCGGAGGCGTGATGACAGCCGCGAGCACCGCCGGGCCGACAAGAGGCCGGCGGAAAGAAGAGAGGAAAAGCCAAGAGCAGATGAGCCGAAGGCCACTGATGAACGTCTCTGCTACAAATGTGGCAAACCGGGCCACTTTGCTTGGGAATGCAAGAATAACTTTGAAAGAGACGTGGCTTATTACGAGAGAAAGCTCGAGGCTGCCAAGAAGAAAGCGGATGCGTTAGCCCTCGTCGCCCAGGAGGACGACTGGGATGCTGAAGATTCTGAAGACGAGGATGACAAGGGCAAGAATTGCTACATGGTTGATCGTATGGGGTTGGAGACATGTGCTGAGTTCACTGCTGACAATTCAGACATTGCTGCTGAGGGGGAGACAATGAAACATCCACCAGCATGTCTGATGGCTACAACCGACGATCCCGAATGCTCCACATCCAGTTCCGAGTCCAGTGAGGTATATTCCTGTTACATTCCTGCACATGTAAATAAATTATTTGTAGATAATGAATGTACACTACACACACAAATACTTGATCTACAAGATAGATTAAATGCTGAAACTGCAAAGTGTGTACAGGCTGAACATCAAGCTCATATTCTGAAAGAATCATCTGAATTATATCATTCAAAATGGTTAACTAATCATAATGTTATAAAACAGATGTTGATAGAAAAAGTAGATGTTCAGGATAGGAATATATACCTTGAATCTTGCATGGAAACGCTTTCAAAAGAAAAACTCTCTTTAAAAGAAGAAATTTCTGTTCTTACAAAACAATTAGATGTGGTAAATATGGAAAATATAGACAGTTTAGAAAAATACAAAATGATTGAAGAAGAAAGGATAAGTTTGTACGCAAGAATAAAGACCCTTGACGATGCATTTTTGAAAAGGGGTCAAACAGAACAAACTATCCATTTAAATCAGCCCAAAGAAACTAGGTTTTACCATTCTAAACAAGGAATTGGTTTTAAAAATCCTAAATATTTGGAAAAAGCACAAAATGTTTTACCTGTATTTTATGACATGAACTATATGGGAGCCGGTCTTAAATCTTTCTTTTTTGAGTCATCAAAAGAAGTTTTAAACCAAGAAAATGAGAAACGTGTTGCTCGTAAAGATAAAGAAATTTCTTTTCATTATGAAGAACTTAACGAGAGTTATTCTTCTAGAGTACCCACTTTAGAGGAAGATCTCTCGTCAACTTATTCAGAAACTGAATTGAAAACTGAAACCGTAAAATCAACTCCTCAACTTTATATTCCTGCAAAAGTTCTTCAACAACAAATCATTGTTTTAGAAAAGGAATTGAAGTCGTCTCAAGAGAAAGCCCTTGATCTTCAAGATGCTCTTCTTAAGAGAGAAGAAGAATTGGTAAATCAATCTTTTCAACAAACTGTGGAAGTCACTGTCTACAGAGAAAATTTTGAAATAGTTTCACAACAATTGAAAGATCTTTCAAAACAACAAACACTTTCTCATTCCATAAAAATTCCATGTATGTCATCAGATAAAGGTAAGGCTACAGCTGAATCTTCTTCTATCATTGTCAAAGGTGAGTGCTCAAAAGTTTTCAAAAATGAGGTTCCTAAAAAGACTCAGATGAAATCCAAGTCTTTTAAGAAACCCACTCACCACCAAAAAGAAAAGTCTGTCGAGTCTAACTCTTCCATGCTTACTGACTCTAATCGTTTTGTTCCTACAGATCATATAAGGAGAGTCCCAAAAACCACCATGCAGGATTTTACAAGTTTTTTTGTGAAGAAGGCTTTAATGCCAAGTGAATTTGTTACTAGAGATAGGATGTCTGTAATCTCTAAAGACAATTTGTGTAACAATGTGTGTGACAATGTCTGTAATGATGTACTGAATTCTACTGTTCCGTTAAAGTACTCTTTCAAGGATTTGTTTAATCTATGTCCAACTAAATATAGACGACAGGTTCCTGAAATGAATGCTTTTGTGCCTTATCCTGTTAAACGTAATCGGAAAAAGAAAACAAAAAATAGTGCATCATCGGCCACAAACAAAATTGAGATGTGTCCGTTGCCAAGGCCCAAAACCAAAGCAACGGTCAAAAAGGTCTCAAAAAGACAAAATCCGAAGGCAATTTCAGCGCCTAAGGTTCCAAAACCCAATAAATCCAATCTTCAATGTATTCCAAAGGGTTGTGCATCCGGACCACACACAAATGCTAGTTGGGATTCTAAAACTGTACACGTGCCATATAAATCTGGAAATCCTAACAAAAAGGGACCCATATTGAGGTGGGTACCCAAGGTTGTGTGATCTTAATGCAGATGGTTCTTGGTTACTTCTGATCAAGACCCGTGCTTCAAAGAAATGGATTCTAGTTACCTTAGACTAGGACCCGTTCTTTTGCTTGTCGGTTGTGCTTAAACCGACACGTTTGGCTTCTGTGCACACAGCCCAGGACCCGGTCTTAACTCATCATGTTTTCTGAACATCTCGGTTCAGAACACGGTTTGATTGTGAATTAAAAATGGATGTGTTTTTCAGGCTAAGTCCATTTGGTATATGGATTCGGGTTGCTCCAAGCACATGACAGGAAGAAGAGAATTGCTGTCCAACGTTGTTGAACAGTATTGCGGAACTGTGAAATTCAGGAACAACCATCAGGCTCACATAAAAGGATACGGGGACTAGTTCTAAATAATCTGGTCATCAAGGATGTTGACTATGTTGAGGGGTTATCTCATAATCTTTTTAGCATAGGACAGCTCTGCGACAAAGGACTAGAAGTAACATTTAGGGCTAAGAACTGCAGTGTTAAGAACATGGATGGAAAAGAAATCTTAAATGGTTCCCGAAAATCTAACCTTTACATCATTGACGTAGCTAAGCTTGTAGTGAAGGATAACATTTGCCTACTATCAAAAGCCTCTTCAAAAGATTCTTGGTTGTGGCATCGAAGATTATCCCATTTGAATTTTGATAATATCAACAAGCTGGCTGCGAAGCAATTGGTCAAAGGACTTCCTGAGTTGCGCTACGAAAAGGACCATCTGTGCGGAGCATGTGAGAAAGGAAAAATGAAACGATCATCTCACAAACCAAAGCCCGAACCATCAACAAAAAGAGTTTTGGAGTTACTTCATATGGATTTATGCGGACCGATGAGAACTCAAAGCATAAATGGAAAACGATATGTGTTGGTTATCGTTGATGATTATTCTCGATATACCTGGGTCAGGTTCTTGCGTTCCAAGGACGAGACAGCTCAAGAAATCATTGATTTTATCAAGAGTGTCGAGACCCAACAGCAGCTGTCAGTGCAATCAATCAGATCAGATAACGGCACGGAGTTCAAGAACTCGGTAGTGGAGGGCTTCCTTCGATCCAAAGGGATTCAGCATCAATACTCTGCTGCTCGAACACCTCAACAAAATGGGATCGTGGAAAGGCGTAACCGTACGCTAGTAGAAGCCGCTCGTACAATGCTCACATATTCAAAGCTACCTCCGTTCTTGTGGGCCGAAGCCGTATCAACAGCATGCTATACACAGAATCGCTCCATCATCCATAAGCGCTTTAACAAAACTCCTTACCAACTCTTTTTGAATAAAGTACCATTTATCAAGTACTTACGTGTATTTGGTTGCAGGTGCTACGTGCTGAATGACAAAGACAACCTCGGGAAATTTAACGAAAAGGCGGATGAAGCGATCTTCATTGGATACTCATCCAACTCGAAGGCGTATCGCGCATTCAATACCCGAACCAGAACAGTCAATGAAAGTGTGCACGTCACATTTGATGAGTTGGCTGAACTAGCACCCGAAGTTGATCAATCAGGACCACGCATTACTCAAATGCCTGGAGACTCTTCGAATAACTCCATTTCTTTCTCTTCTTCTGATTTGGTTAATTTATTTGATCCTTTTTATGTTGAATTTTTCGGTCCTAACGCTAGTGTGTCTAATGTTGTAAATAATGTAGGTAATCCTTCCAGTTCAACTGCGCCGCAAAGTTTCTCCGCTGCATCTTCATCAACATATCCTCATCCATCCACATCATCCACCGACACATCCGCAGTTGAATCTACTCCTATAATACCCTCACATATAATACCAACGATTCTTCCTTCACCTGAACACTCGGAAATTTAACCAGAACCTGTGGTACCATCATTTGAAACCATTGACCATGAATCCTCATCCATCCCCATTTTAACCACAGAGGTTCCATCCCGAGCACCCCTTCCACACGAGATCAAATGGACCCGCAGTCACCCAACAGAGCAAATCATTGGTGACGTATCAACAGGAGTCCAAACTCGTAGGGCATCTGCTAATGAATGTCTCTACACATCATTCTTGAGTATGATAGAGCCCGCTCGTGTGGATGAAGCCCTGACAGATCCGGATTGGATAGTTGCAATGCAAGAGGAACTCAACCAGTTTGAACAGCTAAGAGTATGGCGGTTAGTTCCCAAGCCAAAAGACCGCACAGTCATCGGAACGAAGTGGATCTTTAAGAACAAACGAGATGAGAACGGCATTGTGATAAGGAACAAAGCAAGACTTGTTGCCAAAGGCTACCGACAACAAGAAGGGATAGATTATGACGAGACCTTCGCTCCAGTTGCACGGATCGAAGCAATCAGAATCTTCTTGGCGTACGCGGCACACAAAGACTTCAAAGTGTACCAAATGGACGTCAAGACTGCCTTTCTAAACGGTGAACTTAACGAGGAGGTGTATGTTGAACAACCACAAGGCTTTGTTGATGCACATAAACCTGACCATGTTTATGTGCTAGATAAGGCCCTCTATGGTTTAAAACAAGCACCTCGAGCATGGTATGATAGTCTTTCGAATTTCCTTATCTCTGCCGGTTTCTATAAAGGTGTGGTGGACACAACTCTGTTCACTAAAAGGGAAGGCCCACATATAATGCTAGTACAGATTTATGTCAACGATATTATATTTGGATCTACTGACAGTAATTTTTGTAAGGATTTTTCAGCCCTAATGGAGTCCCGGTTTGAGATGAGTATGATGGGGGAAATGAACTTTTTCCTCGGATTACAAGTCAAACAACTTGAGGATGGGATTTTTGTGAACCAGTCGAAATATACTCTTGACATTCTCAAGAAGTATAAGTTTGACTCTTGCACGAGTATCGCAACTCCCATGGCCTCCAACTGTAAGTTAGACACCGATCCTTCCGGGAAAAGTGTCGATAATACAACTTACAGAGGGATGATAGGATCCTTACTATACTTGACTGCCAGTAGGCCGGATATAGTGTTTTCAACATGTCTTTGTGCTAGATTTCAGGCCGACCCAAAAGAATCACACCTAACTGCGGTAAAACGCATTTTTCGTTATCTTAAGGGTACACCCGAACTTGGTCTATGGTATCCAAAGGGAACCGATTTCGATCTTACCGCGTTTTCTGATGCTGATTTTGCAGGTTGTAGAGTGGACAGAAAAAGCACATCGGGAGGAATACTGTTTTTAGGCGATAGACCGGTGAGTTGGTCTTCCAAAAAGCAGAATTGTGTTTCCACATCTACAGCTGAGGCTGAGTATGTAGCAGCTGCAAGCTGTTGCTCTCAAGTGCTGTGGATGAGAACACAATTACGCGATTATGGGTTCTCACTCACCAATATCCCTATTTACTGTGATTCTCGAAGTGCAATTGCCATCTCTTGCAATCCCGTGCAGCACTCTCAACAAAACACATAGATATCAGGTATCATTTTATTAAAGATCACGTGGAAAAGGGAACCATTGAGTTGTATTTTGTTGGCACGGAATATCAACTTGCGGATATATTTACTAAAGCTTTAGACGAACCTCGTTTTCAGTTTTTAGTATCCCATATCGGCATGTTGAATCCGCCTTCCAATTAAATATCAGATATTATCTTAAATAATTCTATTTCAATCTATCATGATTGAAATTCCTTTATTTTAGAAAATAACTGTTATTTAAATTTAAGGATTATGTCACAAGATTGAAACTCATTATTTCCTTATCTGCGTATATTTTTAATAATTAATGATCCTGATAAATTGCTGTGTGAATTGTTCATCACGGAGTGGGATGCAAACAATATCCAGGTTTGTCTGTACTTGAAAGGTTAAAAAGGGTTGTCGTGATTTAAATCTGAAAAGGAAAAGGAAAAAGACCCGGTATTTATTTGAGGGGGAGTAGAGTTAGGATCTTAAATTTTATAATTCTGTGTTTCTTTTATTTCTTTTATAGTTAAATTTTTAAATTTTAGGTTGGTCTTAAGTTTTAATTTAATTTTAAGTTTTAATTTAATTTTAAGTTTTAATTTAATAAGTCAGAAAATCACAAAAAGATTTTATACTTCAAATTTATCAAAAAGCCAAAAAGATTTTTAGTTTACTTCATTTCATTTTATTTAATTTCAACTTTAAAGGAAAATACCAAAAATATTTTAATACAAAAAGATGTATCAATTTTTGGGCCAAAACTGTTTTTTCTGTTTTTTGTTCATTTATTTTTTAGGCCCAATATGTTTAATTTTAAGATTTGTGTGTGTTGTGTGGTAAAAAACCGGCGGCCCATCAAACCTAGTTTGAGCGCGGATCCTATCGCCCTGACCCGACCCGGTCGCTTTTAAAAGGGGGCAGTCAAACAGTCAACTTTCACCTTTCTTCATTTTCAAGTTATCTCCTCTTCTTATTCTTCTTTCTCCCGTCGCCGACGAACCACCATATCCACCACTTGAAGCTTTTGCACCACCTGTTTTCTTCATTTTTCTTGCACTTTCCTTCTTCGGCACTACCAGGTAACATTCTTTTCACTTTATTTCCGTCTTTAACTTCCTAGATTGCTTGTTTGATTTTCAAAATTTTTATAGTTTTTACTTTCGGTTTTTATACATTTTAGGTACTTTAATGTGTTATTTTTCCTTGCTTGTAGTTAGATAAAATGTTCCCTATGTAATTTTAGACTAGGATCTGTAATTTCATGCATTTTTATTAACATTTCAACTGTTCACGTTTATTTTTGCATGAACATTAACTGCACTCATGCAGTTTCTGATGTCCGAATTCGGACCACCACCCGAATTCGGATGTCCGACTTAGACTACATTCAAACAATTTTCAAAGTACAAATCCAACTTCGGACCACTGTTGATCCGAACTCGGTTCACTGTTGATCCGAATTCGGACCATCAAAGCAGGGTCAAAATTTTCAAAACTTGAAAAATTGTCTAAGTCTGTTCTCACTGTTCATCCGAATTCGGATGATACCCGGATTCGGTCACCATCCGAATTTCAGGTACCATCCGAATCCGGACCTTCCCATATCATTGCATGCATTTACACAAGTCATCAACCGAATTCGGATCATGTTCCATGACCCATCCGAATTCAGACCTCTATCATCCATTTCATGCCTCACACTTCGGACCTTCATCCGAATTCGGTTCCCATTTTCACCACCTCCGAATTCGGACCACCACAAATCATTCATGCATTATCCGATTTCGGACTGATCCGAATTCGGTGAAACTGTTCATCCGAATTCGGACCATCCGAAATCCAACACTTAGGATTTTTTTAATTTTTCATTTTTCCACTTCTGCATGTTTATTAAAACAAAAAAAAAATCACAAAAATAGTTCCATCCAAGTGCACCATTGATTAGAGTTACGATCAGTGTTTGAGTGAAACGGTCTTATCTAACATCGGTCTCTTAACAATTGACTTTGGACTTTATTAGTGGAATTTTATTCTGCTAATAAAGACCCGATGCTAAACAGATCAGACAATTTCTATTTCACACTCATCTAGACTTCACATCAATGCATTATCATATCAAGTCTTATGATTCTAACTCTGTTGCACTTTGCAGGATAATGGATCCCGCAATCATTCTCACCGTTCCTCATCCTCCCATACCAAATAACAATGCTCAGCTACCCGAGGAATCCATTCTACCCAGCGCCGAGTTTGTCGAGTTTATCCCACATAACTGGCAACTCGACGTTTCCATCCTTTCAAAAGAATCCCAAACCCTTGCCTTCGACATCCTCACCCGCCATCCCATCTATTACGCACTATCAACTGCCATAGCTGTTCCCCAGATATACCTCCAACAATTCTGGAACAGGCTCCAATATATAACCGACCCCGAACCTCACTTCACCTCCACCATTGACTGCGTTTCGGTCAAAATCACCACCGCAGCCCTCCGCCACATTCTTCATCTACCCATAGAAGACTACCTTCCCACCCTTGATTCATTCGACCCAAACCCATCCGTATCTGAAGCCCTAACTGAGATACAAACTCTAGGGTATGACGGCCCTCTTACCAAACCATCAGACTTCCGCACGAAAAACCTTCAGTCCCACTGGCGGATTCTATTCGATGTGCTTAACAAATGTCTCACAGCCAAGCATTCAGGTCATGACTCAGCGTCGGCCCAGGTATTAGCCATGTTCACCGGCTTTGCCTTCGACCGACACGTGGACTATGCCGCTTTCATCTTTGAAGAATTACGAAGAGTCTACGTCGAAAGAAGCACAAAGAAAGGCCGCAAGTATGTTCCTTTTCAAAGATTCCTTCAACTCATCATCCAGTATGCAATGGATCAAGACGATGACATACATGAGCGTCCGGAGGCTGATGTCTACCCCACAGTGGCAATTCAAAAGTTAACTCTACCAAAGGGGGCCCCGACGGTACCAGTGATGAAAATTCCTCTATCTACTCTTACGAGGTCAAGGGGCACAGAGCGGGTAAGGGCGTATATAAGAGAGAATTATCCGGATGAGTCTCAGTCGCAATTGACTGAGACTAACCAGTCCGAAGGTGAGCAACGAGAGAGTGAGCATGAGCGAGAAGGGATGGATGTTCAACAATCTATGGGTTTCGGTGAGCGGGAGGTTGAGATTGTGAGGGAGGGAGATGTAGGTGAGACGGCAGAGACGGAGGATCCGAAAGAACCGTCTCTGTCGTAAGAGCGAGGGATATTCAGTCTGAGGGTGAACCAAGCCCTGTTAGCCGGACTCCCCTTCATAAGACCGTTAGTCCAGCGGTCGAAACAACCCCCACCATCCACTTGGTTTCCCCTCAAAGGGAAACCAGTTCATTCCACGGGGATCTTCCACACACTCCATCGCCCTCTCATTCGGAGCGTGGCGGTGTTGAAAGAGGTCACACTCCTCCCCACGTGACCGACCTTCCTTCATCCACGATTCCATCCCCACATATACACACCACGCACGATGCCTTTGTGGCATCCCCAAGAGCTGCCTCCGTGGCAGCTCAACAAACTTCCAGATCTGAGCGTCCCGTAGTGGAGCCAGAGATGACGGAAGGAAGACCGGGAGTGGCTCAATCAACGCCGTCCACTTCCGGCCATCTCCCCATCAATCTGGAGATGCTAACGGCAGCATTACGTGCTGCCGGAGTTATTACCCGGGCTGACCTGGACGCCCAAAGGGAGGCCGCCGAGGACCGTCACACCGCCCTTCTTTCTCTTATCAAGGGTAAGGGTGTCGCCTCCGAAGCTGGCCCCTCACCAGGTTCCCATTAAGTCCATCTTCAGATAGCCGAGCTCTCGGACAAGATCGATGCTCTTAATCGTTTGATTCTTCAAGTCCAAGAGCAGCTCAATTCGCGAATGGATCGCCTCGAGTCGGCGGTCATAGACCTTCAGTGCCGCACTCAGGCCGAAGCCCCTAAAAGGAAACATGACAACCAGGACGACCCTGATCGTCATGAGGGGGAGAAGCGCAGAAAAGTTCAATTTGACGAGCCCATGCTGGGTATAGGGGGAGCAGAGACCACTGAGGGGTCAGAATTCCAGGGTTCAAGGTAAAAGAGTCAGGAGGCTCAGGATTATATGCTAATAGAGGACGAGCCCATGGTCGAGGGTCCAGCTCCACAGGATCCGATGACAGCTATGGTAGAATTTGAGGAGCCACACGAGAAAGTTGAAATCATATTGGTTTCTGATTCAGATTCCGATACCGAGGACAACCAACCCCTATTAACTCCTAAGCCTGAGCCTGATTCTCCAACGAAAAAATCCTCATCCTCTTCTTTTGATTTCCTGAATTCACCACCCCGAGCCCATCAGGAAGATATACTTTCATCCATCCAAGCTCCCCTGTCATTAAAAGTATCCCACATTACAATCAGCCCTCCACGATCCCCAAGCCCACCTCCAGTCCAACAAACCCAACGTTCAGGTCCCTCCCCAACAAAAAGGGTCGATTGCTTCGACGAAACTCCGGAGGGCCCTGGCGTGTACAGAATAGATGACCTATTCTGGGTAGACCACTATACCAAAGGCAAGGTGCAAACATTGCCTCAGGAAGAAAAAGACCAAATGCGACAAGAACGGCGGGGGACAATTATAAAGCTTCTTGAAGCCAAAAGATCTGAAATCGAAGAACCCCCCGTTCAGGGCCTCAAAGAGTTCCTACAAAAGTTTCCCCCTGAGCAGTTTCAGAACCCATACCTAGAAGAAAGATTTAAGATGGTGTTCAGAAAGAAACCTGGAGCCTTCAGCAGAGGCCTACTCATGGAACTCACAAACGTTACCAAAGCTGAACATGACGAATATTATCAACTGATGCTCAGGGAGAGAAGGTCTAAAGTGTCCAAATCGAAGATAAAGAAACTCGTCTCTATCACCATGTGCAAAAGAGCAAAAGTATACTATCCCGCCTTTCAAGTAGAAAGAGAAGATGGCACTGCTGATGAGTTCTTCGAGAATGACCTAGACTTTATAAATGTGGACGATGTCGAATTCCTTCACGAGAGATTGAAAAATCGCATTAAAGGACGTATGTCTCGCATGACTGTTTTGGGTGCCTTAGTTCGAAGTATGAATCGCCGATCGATCATAATGTGCCTAAGAGATTTTCAGATGGCGATCGAAAGTGCTATGGTTAAGGTAGGGCTTCGTGCACCGGAACAAGATAGCTTTCTCCTAGCCCACCACCCGGCCTACAGAGTTGTACTTTCTGGGGATCCGGGTGTCATTTTTGTAAACTACAAGGGCTACAAAAGGTATATGCGCTTTGAGGATCTTCCTTGCTATTCCGATGGTACACTTAGATTGGTTCGAGCTGCTCTTTCAAAGAAAGTACAAGACTATGATGCTCAACCAGATCCTGAACAAAGATGCTCACCAAAGGAAATACAGGATACACTCAGCGGCATTGAATACCTGAATGAAAGGCTACATCTGAGACAAGTAACCAGACGCTTCGACGTCATACTTGGTCTTCGAGAATCTACTGACCATGCCCGAGTTCCAGGACCTCCTAAGTGATCGAAAAGGGGGAGATTGTTAGATTTATTTATTTCGATCTTAGGAGTTGTTTTGTAATATTTATTGTCTTTGTAATTTGTCTTGTATTTTATTTCTATGTAATTTATGGTTATGCAAAGTGTAGGGGCCAAAAGTGTCATGGTATGAAAGTTAATTAAAGGAGCCTACAAAAGGCTCCTAGGGTTACTTTTCAATGTACACGGTTGACTATTTTGAATATCATTTCAGCCGCCACTGTTCTTTGTTCTCTCAACATTCATATTGTCTCTTCTTCATCATATTACATTTATTGAGCTTGTTTCTTCATGTATATGATAAGAATATCATTAAGGTGCTGAAAATATACGGGAATACTTCATTACAGTCATCCACAACATAATTCCTTTCATGTTCCCTCTTTTCTTTTCTCTTGTCTTCTTTTCTTTTAGCTTTGGCCTCATCTCGAGCTCGAAATTGATCTTGAATCATTCTGTTTTGTTCTGCCATCATTGATAGCATCATTTCCCTCGTTTCTCGTGGCGTCATTCCTCCTCCAGACAAATTCTGAAAATTTAAACATGTAAATCATTTAGTGATCCCATCACATAGTTAACTACAACACATGTTGTCCCGTATGAAAATCACTTTCCTATAAGCACGTGATCATATCCTATCTTAGTTCAGATCATCACTTATAATCACTACATGTCATCACTTAATGTTTGAGACCAAGACCTCACGGACACTCGAATCTCAAACTAGTGCTCTGATACCATTGCCTGTGACACCCTTGCCACAATAACCACCATTTACAATACACCCAGGATTAATCACCAAACACATGATTACATAATGATTTGAATACTTAGTTAAAGTGCGGAAGCATTAAAAGTACATAAATTAAAAGAATACAACTGAGTCAAACACCCTACGGTGCTACAAGATTTCAAGTTTAAGTCTACATACTCAAAAGCATTACATCATCCCAAATTTATTACAACCATAATCCCATTTTCCAATTACCAAGCTGAGTAGTAGATATCTTCAAACACTTCAACAGGTGACCTAGCTAAAAGGTCCCGCAGCGGATTTCCCTTTTTCCTGTAAAAATTCAACAACTGAGGGGTAAACGAATGCTTAGTGAATACCAATGATTTTACACATTCCACAAATCCTTATGATGCCCCCCAAGAGTAACTGCTGTAACACATACCGTATACTCCACACGTACTCAAAGTACACAAACCCGAGCCACGACTCCTTCGAGATGACACTCGGCATAAGAAAAAAAAACCAACCATCTGAGGCAGACATAACATCGGGGATGACCTACTGTCTATCTTGACCACAGAGGTGTCAAACTCTTGGTCATATAGCACAGTAGCATCAGAGTACAGATGCGACCCGCATGTCAATCAATAAGATGCACAACAAAGAAACGGACATGCAACAAGTATGAATGTGCATCAACATATACGCAAGTTAGTAGAGTGTCAAACGAAAGTGAAACAACGTGCCTCAGCAGGCAAAGCAAACAATAAAGCAGATGCAGACATGTTAAAATCAAAGGTACTCACAGTGGGTGCGTTAGTTAACTTCAATTTATCTTATTTCTCTTCGGGATTTCAACCGGACTCAAAAGTACCCCATTGTGGGTTAAACAACACCACAAGGGACCTGTTACATTTCCTTAAATAAATCATATCATACATATGTTTGGTAACAATTTCCATCATGATTATACAATATTAAATAGTTACAACAATCGGAACCGTCATCCGAAACTCACGTTAAAAACCATCATTCGATGTGTTACTATTCCCAATTAACCCTCCTTTATTTACCTTTATATATTACAAAAAGTATCTCAAAAGTGTATTGAATTAACCATAAATTCGGGTCCTTAAAAACCCATCCGAATTTCACTAGAATAGCTTAGAACTCGCCGAGTACAGGTCCTAATTTTGGATCCTCAGCCGAATTTCGGACCCATCCGAATTACTTTACCCGTCCGAGTTCGGGTCTCATCCGAGTTCGGTTCTTATTCAAGTTCGGTTCCATCTAAGTTCGGGTCTCATACGAATTCGGGTCCCCATCGAATTCGGATCCAACACTTATGAATTTTTGAAGATTTATTCAAGTGTTCTTGGGAACTCGCCGAGTTCACCAGCAGTTCTGCAGTCGCAACTTTCGGGTTTTATACTAAAGAATACCAAATTCGATTTCTAGCCACATGCAACTTGAAATAATGTTTTATTAACAATTATAATATACCAAAATTATTTTCATATTTTTATAATTATCATAATTTCTTTATTTCTATTTAATATCACTATTGTATATTGTTTTCATAATAATATTTTAAGTTTATATATTATTAAAGATAATTATTCATTAAATATAAAACTCATGCAAAACATCTATCTATTCTAATAAATAACTAAATAGATGTCACATTTCGATTTATTAGAATGTCATTTTGCACATTCATGTATTGACATGTGTAACTTAATATTCAATTCTATTTTTAAATTTATAATTTATATTTTATATATTTTTATTTACTTAAAATAAAATGCAAGGTTCATTCGTTTGAAATGTTTCAAATTAGAAGCAAAATACATATTTAATTCTATATTTTAATTACTTACAAATTTAATTCTATTCTTTAATTTATATATTATTTACTCACAATAAAAGCCAAAGACGTCACTGTCAAATGTTGGTTTGTTTCTAAAACAGTCGACTTTCACCATGGTCAATTGTACATTGTCTTGTCTATAGCATAAAGTAGACAATGTATAAAATTTTTAATTTTAGATTAGGATGGTAGCTAGCAAAAAAAACAACAAATATTGTGTGTAAAGAGGTATTTCTAAATTTATGATTTATCTTCTTTACATATGTTTTATATATATATATATATATATATATATATATATATATATATATATATATATATATATATATATATATATATATATATTGTTAGGCACAAAAAGGCCTCAGTCAAACCTGTTCTACATCTGAGGGGGAGATTTATAATCAAACCTGTTGATGCATTTGAAGGTTGAATTTAAGGCCTGTTATATGCCTTATTGAAACCTGAAAATGATTTGCAATATCAGTCTAAAGCTGTTCTATATGTTGCATGTGTTGCAACTAAGACAGTTTGTCCAAGCTGCTCTGTCTGCTGAACAGGCTGGACATAATCTGTCTACGCTGCTCTACACTGTTGAGCAGCTTGGGCATTTTTAAAGTGTTCTGTTCTTGTGAGCAACAGAACCTGTATCTTTGTGAACCGGCTAGAACCTTTAGATGGAATATGTTTCCAAGTCATCATGTATTTTTTTTGACTACAAGATCAGTTTACAAAGTCGAAGACAAAGTGGAAAACAGAACTGCTCAGCCTGCCCACGCTGTTCTGTAACATGAAGACAAAGGTTATTTGAAAAAGGGTGACAGACCTTTTTCTTATATCAAAATAGGCCTTTACAAGGAAGAAAGACGCAAAGTTGACATTCCTAAATTAGTTAAAGGCAATGCAACAGTAGACAAAGTAAAAAGACAAAAGTTCTGCACATGTGAAGACAAGTCTGCTTTTTCAGAAAAGTGCAGAAAAGGTTATGTTGTCTTTTCAACAAGACTTCTCCTTTTTCATTCCGTCCAATGAAGATGTTTCTTTTAGATCCTCTGAGTGAGTATCAAAGAAGAAGCTCTAAGGACAGAAAGATGGGTTGAAGAATAGGAAAGCTAAGTGCTGGAAACCAAGAGTGAACGTGCAAGTGTGATTTATGCCATGCAAGCCTTCTGTGTAAAACCAGCATTGGGTCTAAGCTGTTTTACATAAGTGTTCCCTTAAGTCTTGTAAACACAGGAGTGCTTCTTAGTGAGTTGTCTCATTGTTTCTAGTTGAGTTTGTCTTACCGACTAGTTAAATACTGTTGTATCTGTCATTCCGCTTGAACTATTCCGAATTCAAGCTTGTTTGTAATAACAAATTGTTGATAATACATACAAACATGAAGAGAAGAGTGTGTAGTTTTTAAATTGCTTGTATTTCACCCCCCCCCCTCTAAAGCTTATACACATTACTTTGGGAACCTCTCGGGACTACAAACTGGTACTCAGAGCAGTTTGAGTGTGTGTGGTCATCTAGATCTCTCATCTCTCACGTTTCCATGGCAAACAGTGCTGCAAATTCTTCGTACTATGACAAATGGCTCTATGGGCAAACCTCCAAAATTTCATCATCAAAACTCTCTGGTTGGAATGCTAGAATGATGATATTTAGAGAATCTGGATGTACAACTGCCAGAGATAGTGAGGAGGGGTCCCTATGTGCCAATACCTCTGTTTACTACCATAACTCCAGCGGTTGAAGTAGAGCGGTGCTCCTGAAATCAGGACCTTTGAGAAAAGCTAAAGCTCCAATGGTCTCGATGAAGACAAGAGACTGGTGTCTGGGGCTGCAAATGCCCAGCAACCCTCTGCGTCATTCTCTTCCTGATGATGTGATTCAAAACAGGTTGAGAAAATGAAGGACAGCAAAGAAATGTGGGATACTTGTGTTACCGTATGATGGACCCACAATCACACTGGAAACGGATCAAACAACATCTTGTTAGACAATATGAACTTTTCTTGCTAAACAAAGGCGACTCTCCCCCCCCCCCCCCCAACTTTTGAAACCTACACCATGTTTACTGCTTTATGACTGATATAAAGCTGTTGGGATCAACAAGACCGTCTTACCTGGTGAATAAATTCTGGACATTTTACCTGAAGAATGGTGGGGGAATACTTTTCAACAATCCAAGGAACTCAGGTAATTATCAGAAGTAGGATCTGGTCAATCTGTATGTGATCCCTTACTGAATGATGAACAGTCAAGGCAACCAAAAGAGAATGCCTTGGAAATGTCCAAAAAGAGGTGCAGCCTGTGGCTAATGGAGGACACGACAGCGTGTAAATCAGGTGAGTGATGTGTTCATTAACCTGATCAACAGGATGATGAAAAGGAGGGAGGGTGTAGACCGACGCATGATGCTGCCGGATCTTGCTGACAAGATGATGAGCAATGACTAGCCATGCTTGTAAACGGTTCAAACAAGCAAAGGTTGGAAGAATATAACATGCTACAAGGACGCTTAGGTGCTGGAAAAAATGAGGCATTTTGCCAAAATCCCAAGCTGAGTGCTTCAAAGCTGGCCAAAATGGTCACCTAGCTGGCTTGACTTTTGTGTTTCAAAAGTGTTGGTCAGTAATCCAAAACCCACCACCGGACTCACAAGGATGATGGCTATAGGGTTGTTAAGTACCTTATGGCCCATGGCTAAGATGAGGAAATTGGAAACTCAGTGTCTTCTTCTGGCAGAGACATGTGCTGGGAGGGAGAATCGATTCATCATCCTGATTGAAGACCGATAATCACATTGTCTGATGCGCCAAACAATGTGATGCCATAACCAAAGCAGCTTCAACACTATATGGCTGAAGTGAAGCCTTCAGCAGCTTAGGAATGGCATCCTACTTGATGATAAGGTACAAAATTTTATGGTTACAGTCTGAATAAAAGTTAAATGTTATTGATATATGTTGTTTGATCTTCAAAGTGCTGTTGAGAAGCCATGATGCTTTTTAACTATCTGAAATCTCCTAACAGTTAAAGCTGATCTTAAACTAAATTCAGTAAATGGACAGTTTCCATTCGTTGGAAACTGAGCTTGATGAGGTTAAAACACTCAACTCTATTTTACTGGAAGAAAAAAAGAGAAGAACAGCTATAAAGCTGCTAAGCTTCAAAAGATAGTTGACTCTTGGTTGCAATCTGAACAACAAGTCAGCAACTTGTATAAGTCAACAGATTCATGCACAAATTAAAGCATATATTGGAGGGGATCTTTGAACAGCAAGCTTCCATCGTTGAGATAAATAATCTGAAAGAAGATTTATTCCATCTTGGTGAACTTCCAAAACCCAACACATTTAATTCAAAATGTGAATGGTAAACTAATCTCAACAAATAGGTTTGTCAGGCCTCAAAACACTGACAGCTTGTGTGAATTTAGTTCAAAAGCTGATGTTGGAATTTGTTCTCCATCAAGTCAGCCTGCTAAGTGCTCTACTGGTTCACAAAAGCAAAAGAAAGGAAAACATGTTCAAACTGAAGTTGTGGATACTAAACCTGTTGACAAAACGGGTTCTGAGTCCAAAGCTGATGGTAAAAAGCATGTTAATCCTTTTGATGCTAAACACTTTAAAAACAAGTTTTCAAAAGGTAAGCAGTCTGTTTTAAACAAGGGTAAGTCTCATGTTGAAAACAAAACTACTGTGATTTCAAATAAGTTTTCAAATCATAGTAGTAAACTGGTTGTAAACAAGAACAAACTTTTTAAAACCAGACACAGTGAGTTTGCTGATAGGCAGCATAAATCACAATCCAGTAGGGGCAAAGATAAAGCCATTGCTCAAACTGGAATAATTGGGAATAAGTTTCCCAAACCTGTGGAAGCTCAAAAGCCAATCAAGCTCCCTGTCTTTGATATCTGTCCTCCTAAAAAGAAGACAGAAGAGGCAGCCAAAGCTATGGCTATTGAACTATCCACTCAACGGTGAGTCAAACAAAGATAAAACCTGCTAAACCTGCTGAAAGATCAACAAAAATAACTCAGAATGTGTTTCTGAAGATCTCTTCAAAAATTCTAAAAAGAGAAAAATGTTACAATGTTGGAAAGAAGACACATCGTGGCCAAGGACTGTCCTGAATATCTGAGGACAATGAGGCCTGTTGACTCTGGCTGTTCCCTCCCTCACAATGTCACAAGCAGTGGTGGAATGTCACAGTCACTGATGATGGTATTTCAAGCTGATACCATTCAAATAGGGAATATTAGTGTGGATATTTCAAGTCCATCAACAAATGTTGATGAAGTAGGAGAACTCATCTCTGTGATGAGTTCCCCTAAAAATGACTAATAATTCTCTTATCACTCTGCAGGAAAAACAACCTTCCCAGGTTTGGTACTTGGACAGTGGCTGCGCAGGGCACATGACAGGTTGTAAAGAATTGCTGAGTGAACTCAGGCCTGAAAAAGGGCCAAAAGTCACCTTTGGTGACAATGTACAAGGATCCACTGAGGGATATGGAACTCTTAAAGCTGGTGCTGCAGTGTTCAAAAGAGTAGCCTATGTGGTTGGGCTAAAACACAACCTTGTTAGCATAAGCCAACTGTGTGATGCTGGCTACAAGGTTAACTTTGATGAGCACCTGGGTTACATATTGGATTTCCAAGGCAAAGTTGTGCTATGTGCTCAACGAAAGAAAGGTGTATATGTTGTGGATATGCATTCTGCTGACCCCTCAACTGAAACCTGTTTTCTCACAAGAACAAATGCTGATCTAAACTGGCTATGGCACAGAAGACTGTCACAGCATCTGACCTCAAACACAACAAACTCTGTAATAAAGAGTTGGTGACAGGTTGCGTTCTATGAGTTGTCTTGTGCTAAAGGATAGATTATGCCAGCTTGTGAGAAAGGCAAGCAGGAAAAACATCTTTTAAAATCCAAACATATTCTCATGAGACGCCACCTCTTCTTTAATCCATATGGAACTTGTGTGGACCATGTTTAATGTCCCAAGTCTAGGAGGAAGAAGATACACTCTAGTAATGGTTGATGAGTTCTCCAGGTACACATGGGTGATTTTTCTAAAGAGCAAAGGAGAGGCTGCTAGAGAAATTATTGGATTTGTCAAAAAGATGAAAATGCTGAACTCTGCCCGAGTAAAGCAGCTTAGAAGTGATCATGGTACTGAGTTCAGAAACAGTACTCTTGAAGACTTCTGTGAAGAGAAAGGAATCACTCAAAACTTTTCAGCTGTAAGAACTCCTCAACAAAATGGAGTTGCTGAAAGAAGAAACCGAACTCTCATTGAAGCTGCCAGAACCATGCTGTGTGCATCAGGTTTACCTTCATCATTTTAGGCTGAAGCTGTTAACACTGCCTGCTTCACCCAAAACAGATCCTTAGTGGTGAAAAGATTCAACAAAACTCCCTATGAGCTGCTCAAAGGGAGGAAGCCAAATGTCAGTTATTTCGATGTGTTTGGATGTCCCTGTTTCATTCTGAATCAAAGGGACCAGCTGTCAAAGTTTGAACCTAAAGCTGATGAAGGTGTGTTTGTTGGCTACTTTGCTATCTCCAAAGCCTACAGAGTATACAACAACAAAAGAAAGGTGATAGATGAATCTATCAATGTCACCTTTGAAGAGTCCAAGAATGCCTCCACCAAAGCTGTCCCTGAATCAGTTTCAGGAGAACTTAACTTTGATGATCTGATGCATTCAATCAATGAAGAGGACTCAAAAGCTTCCACTACACCTAGTGTGGAACCTGTTAATCATGATGGACATGATGATGATTATGTCAATACACCCTGTGTGAATAAATGTACTGACTTAATTACAACTGCATGTCCAGAACCTATCAATGCTGATTTTCCCAGTTCCTCTGCTGATATGTTCAACAGTGGTCAGACATGTTCAACAAGTGAACAGGCTCAAGACAACAGTGTGTCTGAAAATCTTGAGAGCTGTTCAACAGGACCCGCTGAAGATGTTAACAACTCAGGTGAATCATCATTGAAAAAATGATTCCTAATGGATCAGTGTCACCCCAATGATCAAATATTGGTGACATCACAAGGGATACAAACTCGGTGGGACAGCTTAGGGAACTTTTGTATGTTCTCTAGTTTTGTTTCACTGATGGAGCCAAAGAAGGTTGATGAAGCATTAAAAGATGCCAATTGGATCACTGCCATGCAAGAAGAACTCAATCAGTTTGAGAGGAACAAAGTATGGAAGCTGGTCCCTGCTCCTAAAGGTAAAACTATAATTGGCACAAAATGGGTTTTCAGGAACAAGATGGATGAGCAAGGTCATGTCATTAGAAATATGACAAGACTTGTTGCTCAGGGCTACAGACAGGAGGAAGGAATTGATTATGATGAAACATTTGCTCCTGTGGCCTGGCTAGAAGCAATTCGTTTGTATCTAGCCTACGCTGCTCATAAGAGCATTAAGGTATTTCAAATGGATGTGAAGAGTGCATTTTTGAATGGGAAGC
>JAANYP010005736.1:0-23182 GCA_020465985.1 Centrapalus pauciflorus | reverse complement strand
AAAATGCCCAAGCTGCTCAACAGTGTAGAGCAGCGTAGACAGTTTATGTCCAGCCTGTTCAGCAGACAGAGCAGCTTGGACAAACTGTCTTAGTTGCAACACATGCAACATATAGAACAGCTTTAGACTGATATTGCAAATTATTTTCAGGTTTCAATAAGGCATATAACAGGCCTTAAATTTAACCTTCAAATGCATCAACCGGTTTGATTATAAATCTCCCCTTCAGATGTAGAACAGGTTTGACTGAGGCCTTTTTGTGCCTAACAGTTTCCTTGAAGGACTATGACTTCTCTGATAGTAGATATGCTGGAATCTTCGTGTAGATATCTTTTCCTGAAAATCAGCACTTTCTATTTATGAAACTGTTGAGTAGCTTGAATCTCTTGACAGCATGAACTGAGCAGCTTGAGTTGTTTTGCTCTGGCAGCTTGAACTTTTACACTGGCAGCTCGAGTTTCTTCAACTAGCAGCATGAACTTTGTATTTACATGAAAAATCTACTAACAGTCTGAGAAGTCTAACTAACAGTTTGAATGTACTTAAACTATTTCCCAACAGAACAGAATGGATTCAGAGCTGGAGGAACTCCTAATCTTGATTGAACAAGGTGACTATGCAGTAGAGATTAAGGGAGTTGACCACAGCCTGCCCAAAGGAGTAGAATTTGAAGAAGGCAAGCTGATTGAAGAACCTGAATTGGGGGCATTTTTTGTAGATCCCCTGACAAAGAAGAAGTGCTTTCAAAGAGCATCAGACCTACACAAAGTTGGTCTCAAACAGCTTGTAGCGTTCAGACTTACAAACTCCTTAAGGCAATCTGGGAAGTGGAGAGCAGCCATCTGGGATCAGCTCAGAGGCTTCTATGAAAGAGGGGAGCTTGAACATCCCAAATTTATGTTCCTCAGAGTTGAAATACAAGATTTGGAGGAAACCAGAGATGAGCTTGAAAGAATGTTTCAAGAAGGATTGCCACCACCACTGTCGTGAAGTCCATCTACTATCTGAGTTGGTGAAGAATGGAAGCTGTCCATTTGTTGGACAGACTTGCCATTATTTGCTCCCATCTTCAACAGTCCAAAGTGTTGAATTTTCCTGTACATTAGTTGTACTTTGTTACATAAGTTGTAACTTTTATTTTTGTGTTTACATAAGTTGTAATATACACTAGTACATCAGTTGTACTTTTGTAAAAACATATGTTGTTTATGTAATCAAAAATCAGTATATATAAACTGATCTTTTACTTTACTTTATTGTTGTAATTTTATTTCAGCAAGACGTATTGTAAAAATGTATAGTGATTATTGATAAAATCAGCTTAGACTGATTATTGCAAATAGGGGGAGATTGTTAGGCACCAAAAGGCCTCAGTCAAACCTGCTTTACATCTTAAGGGGAGATTTTTAATCAAACCTGTTTGATGTGTTTGAAGGTATAATTTAAGGCCTGTTTATGCCTTATTGAAACCTGAAAAGTGATTTGCAATATCAGCCAAAGCTGTTTACCCTGTTGCATTTGTTGCAACAAAGGCAGATTTTCCAAGCTGTTCTGTCTGCTGAACAGGCTGGACATAAATTGTCTACGCTGCTCTGTTCTGTGGAGCAGCTTGGACAGATTCTAAGTGTTCAGTTCTTTGTGAACACAACCTGTTCTTTGTGAACAGGCTAAACACTTTATAAAATATGTTTCCAAGTCCTCATGTATTGTTTTTTGCTACAAGATCAGTTTACAAGTTGAAGACAAAGTCGAAAACCGTAACTACAAAAGCCTGCCTACGCTAATCTGTTACATGAAGACAAACGGATATCTGAAAAGGGTGACAGACCTTTTCTTATATCAAAATGGCATTAACAAAAGAAGAAAGATGCAAATTTGACATTCCTCTTTTGGTTAAAGCCTTATGCAACAGTGACAAAAAGAAAAAGACATAGATTCTGCCACATGAAGACAAGTCTGCTTTATCAACATGTGCAGAAAAGGTGTTTTGTCTTTTTGGAAAGACATCCCACTTTCTCATTGTTCAATGAAGAAGCTTCACTGAGATTCTCAGTGAGAATATAAAAGGAAGCTTCTAAGGATTTTGAGATATCCAAGAGTGTGAAATCAGATCGTGCATTAAAGTGTGTTTTTCATGCATGCAAGTCTGCTTGAATATAACAGTACATGTATCTAAGCTGTTCATACTCAAGCTGTCCATCTGTGTCTTGTAAAATCAGTGAGTGCATTTAAGTGAGTGTAGTCAATGTATCTAGTCTGAGTGTGTCTTAGATTAGTTGAACATCTGTTGTATCTGTCATCTCAGTTTGAACCTTTCCGCAGTTCAGGCTTGTTTGTAATTAAAACTTGTTAATAGTATACACAAACATTGAGAAAAGAGTGTTGAATTTTAATTAGCTGTATTCACCCCCCTCTACAGCTTAGAGCAATACTCTAGGGAAACCTTTTGGGACCTACAACTATGCAAGCAAAACATTGACGGATGCTCAAGAACGGAGAAAGAACTTCTTGCTGTCGTGTTTGCATTTGATAAGTTTTGTTCCTATCTCATGCTTTCTAAGACAATTGTTTATACAGATCACTCGGCACTTCGTTTCTTGTTTTCCAAATAAGATGTGAAGCCTCGTCTTATCTGTTGGATTATTCTCTTACAAGAAATCGACATTGAAACAAAAGATAAGAAAGAAGCTGAGAATCTTGCGGTTGATTATCTCTCCCGTTTAGAAAATCTAAATCTTGAGGGGTTACATGAGTCATCCATCAATGATAAATTTTCGGATGAATCTCTCATGAAGCTTGTTTTTGATACCGAAGTACCACGGTTTGTCGATATTGCTAACTATCTCGCTTGTGGGGTGTTAGTTAAAGGCATGTCATATCAACAAAAGAATAAGCTTCTTTCTGATGTCAAGTACTACTTTTGGGAAGATCCTTATCTTTTCATAATTGGAGCATATCAAGTGATTCGCCGATGTGTTTTTGTTAAAGAGTGTCAAGATATACTTCACCATTGTCACGTTGGGCCAACGGGTGGTCATGTAGGACTGTAGGTCCCAAAAGGTTTCTCTAGTATGTTGTTGTAAGCTGTAGGGGCGGGGGGGGGGGGGGGGGTTGAATACAACTATTTAAAATCTCAACACACTTTTCTTAATGTGTGTATGCATATATTAACAATTTTTAATTACAAACAAGTTTGAACTGCGGAAGGGTTCAAACTGAGATGACTAAACAATAGGTAGACAACTAATCTAAGAAACACTCAGACTGGTTACAATGAATTCACTCACTAAGATGTACTCACTGATTTTACAACACAGACAGACAGCTTGAACAAGAACAGCTTGGACACACTCAACTATTCTTTTATAAGCAGACTTTGCATGCATGAAAATATAATTCTTTGCACGTTCTGGATATCTCTCTCTTGGTTATCTCACATTCCTTAGAAGCTTCCTTTTATACTCTCTCAGAGAATACTGATGAAACTCCCTCATTGGATGCAGAGATAGTGGAATGCCTTTCCAAAAAGACAAAACTGCTTTTCTGCATATTCTGATAAAACAGCATTTGTCCCTATGTAGCATAATATTTGTCTTTCCTTTTTGTCTCTGTTGCAGATTGCTTTATCTTAAAGAGGAATGTCAACTTTAATCTTTTCCTCTTCTTGTATAGCCAATTTGATATTAGAAATGATCTGCCACCCATTTTAAATATCCACTTTGTCTTCATGTATCAGAACAGCTTGTGTAGTGTAAGCAGCTTCTGATTTTCCACTATGTCTTCGACTTGCAAACTGATCTATTTGTCTAAGACAATACATGATGACATGGAAACAAAATCCATAATATGTATAACCTGTTCATAACGAACAGGTTCTGTTCACAAAGAACAGAACACTTAGTTTTGGTCCAAGCTGCTCAACGGGCATGAGCAGCGTAAACAGTTTATGTCCAGCCTGTCCAACAGAATAGGACAGCTTTGGCAATCTGCCTAAGTTACAACTGATGTAACAGGGTGAGCAGCTTTGACTAATATTGCAAATCAATTATCAGGTTTCAATAAGGCATTAACAGGCCTTAAATTATACATTTTAAGTGTATCAAATAGGTTTGATTTATAATCTCCCCCTATGATATATAGCAGGTTTGATTGAGGCCTTTTTGTGCCTAACAATCTCCCCCTATTTGCAATAATCAGTCTAAGCTGATTATATCAATGATCACAATATATTTTTACAATACATTTGCTAAAATGAAAGTACAACATTGAAGTAAAGTAAAAGATCAGTTTATACATACTGATATTGATTTAAACAACATATGTTTTTACAAAAGTAAAACTAATGTACAGAGATAAATTAAAACTGATGTAATAAAGTACAATATATGTACAAAAAAGAATTTGAACAAGTTTGGACTGTTGATGTTTGGAGCAAATAATGGCAAGCCTGCCCAACTTATGGACAGCTTCCATTCTTCATCAACTCAACAGTAAATGGACCTTGAAGCTGTTGTCTTGTCTCATCCAGCTGTTGATAGTGTTCAATGGTCTCATCAATTTCTTCTATCTCATGCCTTAGGAACATGAGGTCTGGATTTCGTAGTTCTCCCCTTTCATAGAAGCCTTTGAGCTGTTCCCAGATTATGGCTCTCCATCTTGAATGTTGCTCAAAGGCATTTGAGAGTCTGAAAGCTACGACCTGCTTGAGACCAGCCTTATGAAGATCAGATGCCCTCTGGAAACACATTTTCTTTGATAAGGGGTCCACAAAGAACACCCCTAACTCAGGCTCTTCTATGAAATTTCCTTCTTCAGGCTCAACTCCTTTTGTAACATCCTAAGAATTAAAATGATGAAATTGAGGTTAATTAGTTTAAATTCCTCAATTTAATAAAATTATGTTGGTTGCTTTATTCAGAAATTGATAATTTCAATTTATTAAGTTAATGTAATTACGTGGTTGAGATGATAAAATAAAGATTGAATCTTTATTTGATGGATTTTAAGAATTTGGTTGCTATTTTAAGAAATTAAGAAATTTTAGAGTTTCGAGTTATTATTATTAAGTATGATGATTTTTAAATTATTTGTGAAGATAAAATAAAGATTAAATCTTTATTTAAGAGAATTAGATAAGTTGATGGGTTAGATGTGCCATAACCAAAATTATGGAAATAAAAGACTACAAGTCTTTTATTTAGTTCATTCTTCATTTCAAACTCCATCTCTCTACCTTCTCTCTAAAGTACGGTTCTCTCCCAAACCCAAATCAAGATCACCAAATTTGTGGAATTAGAAGTTGAAATAAATCTGGATTTAACGTACTAGAAACGAACTAGAACATCTACAAGCATCGATTTAAGGTAAATATCACTTAACCTCATCAAACTTAAGGTTTTGTGTTCGGTTTTTGAGAGGACCAAATCACTGATTTTGGGTTCAAAAAAATGTTGATGCATGTTGTAAATAACTGTGGGTTTGTGAAAATCTAGTAATATAGAGGTTGTATATAAAGTTTTAAGTCTTGATTCAAGCTACAAATGTAATTTCAAGAGTTAAAGTCGTGGGTTCTGTGTCTGATTTCGTAAATACCGAAACCACATCAATGGGTACCGAAACCTTAATGGTTTCGGTATTGCCCACACCGAAAGCATATATATATATATATATATATATATATATATATATATATATATATATATATATATATAGTGAAACTTTGTATACTGAAACCATGTACTGAAAACCACATAGGACCGAAACCATATATATACCGAGACAAGTTTGAGAGGTACCGAAACCTCTAAGGTTTCAGTACATATACCGAAACTTTGGGGGTACCGAAACTATGGCACTGAAACCCAATTTGCTGAAACCTTTATGTATACTGAAACTATTATAACAGGTACCAAAACTCACAAGGTTTTGGTAATGTACCGAAACCCACACACTCCCACTGAAAACCTTTATTATAAATACTGAAACCTTGATTCTAAGACCCACCATGTATGGGGAGGTACTGAAACCTTCCAGGTTTCGGTATTTCATTCTTTTCAAAAGCAGGGATATATATATATATATATATATATATATATATATATAAAGGTACAGATAAAATCATCTGGATTGGGGTTTGATTTGTGAAAATAAAATGGAACCGGTCGGACATTCTTTAGTGCAGATATATTAAGATAAATTTTGGACATTTCGGCAATCCCAGAAATTTGAGATTAAAGAATAATTTTCGGATCACAATTTCGAAGGATTTACGCAATAACTTGAGAAACTTGATGGAACTTATTATAAAATAAGTTATTGAAGGGATTAATTGGGAATAATAAAACTATCAAGTAAGAGGATTTTTAAATATGAGTTTCGGATGTCGGTTCCAAATGTTGTGGTACTTTAATTGTACAAACTCGATTCTTAGTTGATAATAAACATATGTATGATATGTTTTACTTATGGAATGTAGCAGGTCCCTTGTGGTGTTGTTTAACCCACAGTGGGGTACTTTTGAGTCCGGTTGAAATTCCGAAGAGAAATAAGATAAAGTGAAGTAATTAACGCACCCACTGTGAGTACCTTTGATTTTATACATGTCTGCATCTGCTTTATGTTTGCTATTTCCTGCTGAGGCATGTTGATTCACTATCGTTTGACACTATACTAACTTGCGTATATAGTGATGAACATTCATACTTGTTGCATGTCCGTTCATTTGTTGTGCATCCTATCGATGGACCTGAGGGTCGCATCTGTACTCTGATGTTACTGTGCTATATGACCAAGAGTTTGACACCTCTGTGGTCAGGATAGACAGTAGGTCATCCCCGATGTTATGTCTGCCTCAGATGGTTGGTTTTTCTTATGCCGAGCGTCATCTCGAAGGAGCTGCTGCTCGGGTTTGCGTACTTGGAGTACGTGTCGAGTATACGGTATGTGATACCGCGGTTACTCCTTAGGGGCATCATAAGGATTTGCAGAATGTGTAAAATATTTGTTATTCACTAAGCATTCGCTTACCCCTCAGTTGTTGACTTTTTACAGGAAAAGGGAAATCTGCTGCGGGACCTTCTAGCTAGGCCGTTTGTTCAAGTGATTGAAGATATCTGCTGTTTATCTTGGTAACAGATATATGGGAACAATTGTTGTAATAAATTTGGGATGATGTAATACTTTTAAGTATGTAGACTTAGACATGTAACCTTGTAGCATCCTAGGGTGTTTGACAAATATGTATTATTCTATTTATGTACTTTAATGCTTCCGCAATGTAATTTAAGTTATCAGATCATTATGTATTTGTATGTTGGTGATTAATCCTGGGTGAATTGTAAATGGTGGTTAATGTGGCAAGGGTGTCATACCTTTTGGCAGACAGTGATCTACCTATTTTACTTCAACAGTGTGCATCGCTTGTTCCATCGTAATAATGAGCTCTTTAAGCTCTGTATCCTTTCTCTTCCTCCTGGGCTTAATCTTGGGTTCCACCAGTGAGGTACCCTTGATTTGTTCTTCAGGAATCAAGCCCAGGTCTTTCACCTTTTCCATCAGTGTTTTGACATATGCCCTGACAGTTTTAGCAGTTTCAGATTTTGATCTGCTCAGGGCCACAACCAATTCAACCCATTCCCTATACCCCATGCAGGCAACATCAGTAGACTCGTAGGCTTCTAATTCAGGACCATTAGTACCGTGCCTTGTAATTTGAACTCTCCACTGCTTACCTTTCTTGATATGGGGACAGCTTTGATAATTATTTCCTTGGTGTAAGGTCACCTACCTACGGATCTAATCTTGACGCGACACCGTCCAACGAGTGCAGAATCCTCGTTAGGGGTTTAATGGATTGATCACACACACACACGAAACATGGAGACCAACACGATGATAGACGTAACGTCGAACGTCCCGACACGTGAATCTCTCCAAAACTCTCTGCTAATCGCTCACAAGTTCGTAATCGCCTTGAACTACTAATTTCTACAAAAAAAAAAATCATTAATCAAAACTGATTAACCTTAATTATAAGCCTTAAATTCAAACTTGGCCCAGACAAGTTTGTGAAGGCCCAAGCCCACGAACTTGTCCACCAATAAGTTCGAATCTGGCTTGGAACTTATTCTAGAACTTTTCTTTGAACTTGTTCTAGAACTTATGTTTGAACTTATCTTTGAACATACGTTTTAACTTATCTTTGAACTGAAGTAAACATCAATCACAAACAAGATCAAGCATATATATAAACAATACCAAACATATGCATTAACTGGTAATTCCAAAGACTGAACCATTACAAAAGAACTATCTACATTTAGACTGTTATCGTCACACAGGATGTACTAACAGACTCCCCCTTGACGATAGCTTCTAACTAGGTATTCAATTAGTCTAAGTACTAGACCTATTTAAATGCTACCAGCATAAAGTCCCTGTTCAACGCAAACCTTTACGACATTCTGATATTTTTTGCCTTCAGTCTTCATATGTGCATCATAAGAGATTTTTTGAACATGAAGCTTAAGCACATCATCTTTGGATAAGTTGGCCAGGTGCAATGGATCGTACACCTTCAGAATCACTTTTCCTTCAAGGTCTTCCATAACTGCTTCGCCTGTCTCACTTTCCACATACCACCAGTTCAGATTGCCCAAAACGTCTTGAGGCATTGATTTCAGAGGAACCTTCTTCAAACGTCTAACTGGCTTGTAATACATCTTCATCCAGGGTCTGCCAGTTAGAGGATCGATTCTCGTATGATCCATTATCTTTTTTCCTACTTGTGGATTTAGCTTTTCAAACTTTCTAGACCTCCATTTCCTTTTGATAATCTTCGCAATTACTTCAGCGTAGGGATCGTCTCCGATGTTGACGAGCTTTTTCCATGCTAAGGCCTTTATCTCAACTTTAGGAAGTGAATTGAAGTCCTTCAATCTTCTCCTCAGATATTGTAGGCCATCCTTTCTCTTAATAATAAAAAGTTGCAGTTCTCTATCAAAGAACCAGCTAAGAATGCTCCCTGACAACTTTCCAGCACTCGGCACTTTCATCTTTTCCTTCACAGCTAACTCAGACCGTTTTTCTTCGTTTCTGAACTAAAGCTTTCTTTTCTCTTCATTTGTGAGTTCTCTATCAGGCTCCTCACTTTCTGATTCAACATTTAAAGCATCCTTAAATACTTCGATGTCTATCATGTTCTTCTCTGCCGTAGTGTATGTATCAGTGATAGGATGTTGTTGAATGATGATCTCATCTGCTTCATCTTCCTAATCAACCAATATTTCGTCATCAGATCTCCAATCAGCAATGTCTTATGTGACGAACTCACCTTCTTTAAGATCTTCTACTTCATCCTCAAAATCAAACATTACTTCTTCATCTTCAATATCGGCCAAGGCTCTGATTATTTCCTGACCAATTAGCTCTGTTGCCTCTGGAGCCTTGCCTTTTTCTTGAGCTTCACCTCCTCCTATACTCGAAGAACCAGGTGTTGGAATTAGTGTCCAAGTTACAATTATTTGTAAACATATTGTTATCAGGCTGGATCCTTTTTGGGTGCATGCAATGAATTGTAAAGAAAAGATGATTAACTTAAATATATAATGTTAATTAGTTTGTTAATTTATTATGTTTAATAAATTAATTAGAAACTAAATAATTGATTATATTTGATTAATGGGTTAGTTTGTTAATTTATTAATAGTTAATAAATTAACCGGAAGCTAATAGAATTAATTGAGGAAGTACAGGGGCTAAACTGCAATTAGTTGATAGTCAACAGGGCACCCCCTAAACCCTTATAGGGGGGGCCGGCCACCAATCCATCCCACATGGATTTGGGATCAAAATTTGTAGGTTTCTAAAACCTATAAATAGGCAGCCCCTGCCTGCTTCATTCCTCGCTCATTCGATTCTAAGTTCTCTAACGATCACAAGGGATACCAGTTTTTAGGACTCTGAGATCTGAGCTTAGAAAAGTTATAATTATCTTTTCTTTTGTTCATTGGGTGTGAACAACTAGAGACGATCTTGCTTTAGACGCTTGGGTGTGAACAACTGAGCATTTATTCTTCCAGAATCTATTTCATTGACGAGTCATTTGATTGTTAAGCTTAACTCTATCACTATTGCTCAGTGTTGGGTTAATGTTAGGCTTATGATGTGCTGATTTACGTGATGAAAGCGCAGAGGGTAGCTAGAGCTGATCATTCCGATGATATCCATATAGAGCAATTACTGGTAGCTAGCCCAGTACGTGGCTGATCCCCACTAATAATGCGTGCGTATGGATATATCATCATCCGAGCATTCCTTATGAATTTGTCTAAAAGTCTCAAGAGCAACAACAGTTTTAGAACTGGGAGCTGAGCAAAGTCGTGCATCAAAAGAGCATTAATTGGCCAATGTCCCTTCGAGATTGAGCTGTGCATGAGCCTAATGCAGTGCATAAGCAATAGAGCTGAGCCGTGCATGAGCCGAGTGCAGTGCATGTGCTTCCGCGTTCATAATTGCATGTTAAATGTGAAATTCTACATTCTCACTAAGCAAATAAGCTTACCTCGTTGTTGCATTATTTTTCAGGTAAAGGCAAAGGATTGGTTGGACCTAGTTCATAGGTCAGGTCTCTGAAAGAGCTTGAAGTGCTTTAGAACCCGTTTTAACACTTGGTACTTGATTGATAATTGAGCTTTGGGGTTTGGGCTAGTTTACATTTGTGCTTTGATGAAATAGTCTAGAAGTTTGTACCTTATACTTATTTTATTGTCTCTGTTTGTAATTAACTGTATTCCACACTGTTAATTTTATCTTAGTTTCATGATTGATATTGCGTTGCTACTGGGCCTTGACTTGAGACCTTTGAGAAATTTTAGGTCTCACAGGATGGTATCAGAGCAATAGTTTGAGTGAATCATTGTATTACATGTAACACATGTTCTCAAACTTGTGCAATGCTATAGTATCAATCATGACAGGATGGCTTGAACTAAGATAGGTTTCAGAGACTAGTAGAACGGAGCATGAAAGGGTACAATGTGCTAGGCTAATGAGCTAAATATTTAGTGATTTGAATTTCAGAGCTATGTCAGGAGAAGGTGGACCATCAGGTGGCATGACCCCAGAGCAAGTCCTGGAAATGATGCATCAACTAATAACCTAGAATAATGAGCAACAAAACAAGTTTATGGTAGAGCAAATTGAATCAATAAAGAAAACTGAAAAGAGAAATAAACATAAAAAGAAGCAAACTGAACAGTCAAGCGAATCAGAATCCGATAATGAGCATGCCAATCAACGAGTTGTGCAGCCAAAAGGCTGTAGATTTAAAGACTTCAAAGCAAGTGGTGCCATAACGTTTGAAGGCACAGTAAATATAATACAAGCGTTAGATTGGATAAGTCATACTGAAGAGATCTTCAGTATCTCAGAATGTCTGGACAGCAATATAGTTAAGTTTGCTACAGCACTGTTCGTTGGAGCTGCTAGAGCCTGGTGGAAAACACAAAGGAGCATTTATGGTGAGGAAGCAATTATGACACTGGACTGGGAACAGTTCTTGGAGATGTTCAACGCCAAATACTGTCCAACAGAAAACAAGACGAACTCGAGATGCAGTTGATGCAATTGAAACAAGGAACTAAGACCGTTGATGAATATGAGCATGAGTTCTCGAGACTTTGCGGCTACTCGTCATATCAAGTAGCAACAGAAGAGCGTAAGATAAACCGATTCAGACTGGGTCTGAATCCAGTATATAGAAGGCAAATGAGTAGCATAAAGTTCAAAACATATCTCAGTATAGTGGAAGCAGCAAGGATGGTGGAGCGGGAATTCACAGATTCTAGTTGTGAACCCGTTATGATGGCTATAAGTCCTACATGTCCATCTCCACCTAAGAAACAGAAATCTAGTAGATTCTTTAGTTCATCAAAGTCCAGTCAGCAGCAGTCACAAGCATCCTCTACACTTCAGAAGACTAGAGTCTATACCATACAGTCAGGAGCACGACCGTGTAAACGCCGTAACAAATTTCATAGCGGACGCTGCAACCCTAGAGATGTAATGTGTTACACCTGTAAACAGATTGGACATAGAAGTGATGAGTGCCCAGAAAGAAACGACGTATGTTACAACTGCGGTGTGCGTGGACATTATGCCAAGCATTGCCCAAATGCACGCATGATTACTAATCCTGAACCACCAGTTGGCAGAACAATTCAGCACAATACTACAATGATACCTGCAACAAAGGCGCGAGCTTTCCATATAATTGCTGAGGATGCTGAGGAGACACCAGAGACGCCAAAAGACCCTAATGGTAACTAATAATAAGTTTCTTATATGATAAAATGATTTAATTTCGTTACTATCTAAATTTCAATTCCAAAGTAAGTATTGAGTAAACTGTATAACCCTGTCATCGATAGTGAATAATGCGAATGACATGTGGGTTGTATCAGTTGAAGTTACTATACATATATATTCCCAATCAGAAATTATACCTATAAACAATATAGGTATTGTAATTTGAATCGCTTATTATTCAAAAGCTCTAAGGAATCAAAATATAATCCTAAAACACAAGCAACTTCGTAAATCCTTGTAATCTAAATGATTACAGCGTGTCTTATAATGAGACAGAGGTAGAAGTTGCTGATCCAATAAATATTAATGAGAAAAGTAATTGAATCAAGTCATTAAGCACCCAATGACAACTTGAATTGAAATCAAAGAAGTCAGAGGCACAAAGCGAGAGTTGCAAGGGAATAAACTGAAATTTGTAAAGTCAAGCGATTGGTCATAAATGGCCAATGAAATGCCGTATATGCCAAAATGAATATAAGAATGGATTCTCACTATGTCGAAGCGAGACTAGTAAGATATCTAATATGGAATTCTTATTCCACCTAATTGTACATAAATGAGAAGCTTCCGCCAAAAGAGTAAAGTAATTATGAATTCAGAAATTCACCAATGAAGATTCAAACCTAAGTCTATACATATAATTAAACAGAATCAAAGATTATTGTTTTGTAGAAGCCTTTTGAATGAATTGCAAGTGAACTAATAGAGAAAGGCGATGACGATAAAGTTGAAGATGATCTAAATAGTCGTAGAGACGGTTTTGGAACCCTGGTAGCTCGAAACTTGACTTCAATAACAGAATCTGCCGTCATGTCTAACGAATCACACCGAGAAAGCCTAACTAAATTGTCGGTTTCTATCAAAATCATTTCCTTGGAATTCGATTCTGAATAGCATTTGGTTTCCATGTCGTTAATATTCCTATTCGCTGGAAGATTTGAAAGCGAATGATCTTTTCAAGTTCTTGATCATATTTGATTTGCCTGAAATATTCAGCAACTGCTGAAACCGTTGCGAAGAAGATGTAGTCGATTGTAACTCCAAGTTTTGATTCTCTGTTCGAACTCATGTTTTGTTCGGCAAGCTTTAAATGCAGCATTTCAATATTTTGCCTCAATCTCATTCTCGGCTTCTAAACACTCGATCATCTTTGAGAATTTTGCTTCTCGAGAGGCTGCTTATGTAAAGGATTTGGCGGATTTGGCAGCAAAATTGGAGACCAAGGTAGGTGAGGTGGAGTCGTTACACGAAGAGTTGGCTCCGGATATTGCGCCGGAAGAATTGATTCCATTTGTTGTCAGAGCAAAGAAAATTATAAGTCTGCATAGCAAGTCAGCACAAATCAAAAATCGGCTAAGCGATTGATGATTGTAACATCATCAATAAAAGAAACATAAAGTACAAATAACAGACTCCCGAAAAGCTCTGTAACTATTACAAGAGCAAATGAAAAGAGTTAAGAGCTAATTAATAGGTATAGATGCTAGTTGAATTGAAAGAGATATAAAATTAAATATCAAAAGCTCACAAAGTGAATATATATAACTGAAAAACAGAAGTCTTAAAAATCTCTTATGTGATTACATAAGTTAGCAACTGAAAATTTTGCAATATTACAGATGTGAAATTTAAAAGCCATAACTGGCTCAAGATCAAACGAAAGAGATATATGAGCTAACTCATGTATTGAGTTGTTATCTGGATTGATTATGGCATAAAGCATAAAGCTCACATATTAAGAGTATGAATAATAAGTCAGAAATTCATAAAATGATCAGCGACAATTATATAACAGCAAAACATTGAATCAAATATGAAACTCTGAAGAGAAACTTGAGTTTCTTGTGCTTGAGAATCTCAAAGAAATAAAAAGATATGAAATACAGATGGTGCTCGTTCAGTGGAAACACCACAGAGGTTCGCATCAGTCTTCGGAATTAAGAAATATCATAAAATCTATCTATCCAAGTCTGCTCGAACAAATCTAACTTCGGGGACGAAGTTTGTGCGTGGTGGAGCCCATTCTGTAACAACCTAACTTTTTGGCCCAACTTACTATCTGATTATCGAACCAATAATGTAATTTTATTACATTATTTGAATTATAATTTAATTAAGTATTGAAATATTTAATTAAATTATATAAATATTTAAATTATGAATTAATAAATTATTAAGATAATTAAATAAAAGATATATAAGATACGAAAGTAATAGTGGGTTAAGTAGCAAGCATAACTAGTTGAAGTATATAAACGGAATTTAGGATCATAAAATCAGATCTACTCTCTCTCTCTAGACTTTCTCTCTCTAAGATTTCTCTCTCTACTTCTCTCTAAGATTTCTTCCAAACCGACCGTCCGATTATCAGGATTTATACATCATCGGAAAGATCTCGAAGAATACTACAACAATCTACTATTATATGCGTGATTTCGTACGAGTTTAAGGTAAGAATTTACGTTTAAGTTTTTATATTTTTCGGTTTTGAAGATATAAATTCGAAATTCGTATTTTCATGAAATTAAAACTAGTTTTAGCTAGAAATGGATAGATAATGTTTAATATAATTGAATCTAGGTTTAATAGTTAGTATATATATGATTTTAGACTTGAAAATGTAAGATTTAAAACTGTAAATGAAGAACAAATTCGAGATGCCAAGAACAAATTCGAGTATAGCTAAAATGGAACCAAAATCTCGAATTTGTCCCTGAATTCGAATGGGTTTCGAATTTAACCCATGATGTTCGAATTTAAGGAGCTAAAGTCGAAGATGGAATCGAATTTATGCTATATTCGAGTTTAGTGTTCTAGAATTTGACATATATTTCGAATTTAATCTTATAGTTTCGAATTTGAGCATTAAAATCAAATGATGTGCTGATTTACGTGATGAAAGCACAGAGGGTAGCTAGAGCTGAGCATTCCGATGATATCCATATAGAGCAATTACTGGTAGCTAGCCCAGTACGTGGCTGATCCCCACTAATGATGCGTGCGTATGGATATACCATCATCCGAGCATTCCTTATGAATTTGTCTAAAAGTCTCAAGAGCAACAACAGTTTTATAACTGGGAGCTGAGCAAAGTCGCGCATCAAAAGAGCATTAATTGGCCAATGTCCCTTCGAGATTGAGCTGTGCATGAGCCTAGTGCAGTGCATAAGCAATAGAGCTGAGCCGTGCATGAGCCGAGTGCAGTGCATGTGCTTCCGCGTTCATAATTGCATGTTAAATGTGAAATACATTCTCACTAAGCAAATAAGCTTACCTCGTTGTTGCATTATTTTTCAGGTAAAGGCAAAGGATTGGCTGGACCTAGTTCATAGGTCAGGACTCTGAAAGAGCTTAAAGTGCTTTAGAACCCGTTTTAACACTTGGTACTTGATTGATAATTGAGCTTTGGGGTTTGGGCTAGTTTACATTTGTGCTTTGATGAAATAGTCTAGAATTTTGTACCTTATACTTATTTTATTGTCTCTGTTTGTATTTAACTGTATTCCGCACTGTTAGTTTTGTCTTAGTTTCATGATTGATATTGCGTTGCTACTGGGCCTTGACTTGAGACCTTTGAGAAATTTTGGGTCTCACATAAGGTTTTATATTCTTGCATAGTTAGGTTATTTAATTTTCCGCAAAGTTTTAATTAACCTAGCAAGGTTATAGGAAACACAACAGTGGTATCAGAGCGGTTAACCTAACGAGCTTTGCACTAATTTTGAGATGATAATCTTGTTCTTAAATTTCAAAATTTGTTTTGATTAATTTTCGGAATTTTGATTTAAATTTAATGGTGTTTTTAATTTTAAATTAAATTGTTTAAACTTAAAATTAATTTTGAAATATTAAATAAATCCGAAAAATTAATTAAAATATATTTTTCCCTAATTTTTGGAGTAAAATACGTTTTTTGATAATTATTTAATTTTTAAAATAGTTTTTAAATATTAAATTAATTGTCTAAATTTTGAAAATTGTTTTTCATATTTATCTTCAAATTTTTGGATTTTTAAAAGGTTTTAAATGGATAAATCTGAAATATTAAATAAATTATTATTTTATTAATTTAGGATTTTATTAATCTAATTAAGGGTTTGATTTTTGGGGTTTTAGAAAAACATGGCTTAGAGATAAGCTTGATTTTCTAGGTTTATCCTAAATCCTATTTATCTAGAAATTATCTTAATTTAAATTAAGTGCTTATCCTAAAGGTTTTAGAATATCATAATTTATTAGGATAAACTTGTATTATCCTAGGTTTAAATTTTGAGGATTTATATGGTTATATATATAGGTTTCGGATTTAATATATATTTAATAATTAAATGTTTCTTATTTTATTTAAATATTGAAACCGAAATATATATATATATAAAATAAATATTAATTTAAACCCTAATATTTTAAATTGTTTAAAATATACCCTGAATTTTAAAATGTTTAAAATAGACCCTTTAATTTCAAAAGTTTAAAATTCAACCCCTAAGATTTAAAAGAAATTTATATATGTATTATTGATTATATATATATATATATATATATATATATATATATATATATATATATATATATATATATATATATCATTTAAATCCAATTACATCGTCAGTCAATTGATAAATCGGCTCACCCATAGTGAACAAACTATAAACGAGGTATAAGGCGGGTCGCTCTGCTTCCCTAAAGGAGTAGGTTTTTAACAGCTTCGCGCTGACCTACTGTAGGTCCCTAAAGGAGTAGGTATATAGTTATAAGCTGTAGAGGGGGGGGGTGAATACAGCAATTTAAAAACTACACACTCTTTTCTCAATGTTTGTATGTATTATCAACAATTTGTTAATTACAAACAAGCTTGAATGCGGAATAGTTCAAGCTGAGATGACAGATACAACGTACTGTTCACTAGTCTAGACAACTCAAAACTAGAATACAATGAATTACACTCACTAAGAAGCATCACTGTGTTTACAAGACTTAAAGGAACGGCCTATGTAAAACGCTTTAGCACAACGAAGCTGGTTTACACAGAAGGTTGCATGCATGAAACACACTTGCAGTTCACTCTTGGGTTTCAAGCACTTAGCATTTTTACACACTTCTTCTGACCGAATTCCTTTTTACTACTCATTAGAGGGATCTATGAGAAATCTATTCATTGGGACGGAATGCAAAAGGAGAGTCTTCTTGAAAAGGCAACATAACCCTTTTCTGCACTTTTCTGAAAGCAAACTTGTCTTCACATGTGCAGAATTTTGTCTTTTACTTGTCTTACTGTTGCCTGCCTTTAACCTAATTTTAGGAATGCTCAAATTTGCGTCTTTCTTCTTTTGTAAAGGCCATTTTTGAAGTAAGAACAAGGTCTGTCACTCTTTTTCAAATAACTTTGTCTTCATGTTACCAGGACAGCTTGGGCGGAGCTGAGCAGTTCTGTTTTCCACTTTGTCTTCGACTTTTGAAACGATTTGTAGTCAAAAAATTCCATTGGACTGTGGAAACATATTCCATAAGTGTTTTTAGCCTGTTACAAGGAACAGGTTTGTTCACAAAGTAACAGAAGCATTTAAAAAGCACCAAGCTGCTCAACCGTGTAGAGCAGCGTAGCCAGTTTTGTCCCCAGCTGTTCAGCCAGACAGAGCAGCTTGGACAAATCTGTCTAAGTTGCAAACCATGCACATATGACAACGAGCTTTTGACTGATATTGAACTCATTTTCCGGTTTTCCAATAAGGCATATAGACAGGCCTTTAAATTCAATACCTTCAAAATGCACAGCACAACAGGTTTGTATTAAATCTCCCCCTACGATGTCGAACAGGTTTGACTCGGGCCTTTTTGTGCCTAACAATCTCCCCCTATTGCAATAACCGTCTAAGCTGGTCTACTCCGAAACTCACTCTAATATGTTTCCAGACATTTTGCACTGAATTGACAATTACAAATTAACTATAATGTAAAAGATCCGTTTATACTAGCACTGGATTCTTGCTACACTAGATCAACAACACATGTTCTTACAAGCGTACAACTAAGTACTACTGTTTTTACAACAAGTGTACAGCAAAATTACCAACTTATGTATATGTACAACTAATGTCCACGAGATACAACAAATAGTCCAAGATGTTGGACTGTTTGAGTTGGACGCAGATAATGGCACAGCCGTCCCAACTGATGGTGACCCTCTTCCATCTTCACTACCCAGACGGTTGCATGGAACTTCATACTAATGGAGCAGGATCACTGATCACCAATCCTTCCAGTTCTTCCCTGATCCTCAAGTCCTCATTTCACAGATCTGATAATCATGCAACTTGGGATCATTGAGCTCTCCTCTTTTCATAGAAGCTCTGAGCTGATCCCAGATGGCTGCTCTTCCATTTGCTAGACTGCCTGAAAGAAAACGCAAGTCTTGAAGGCGGCAAGTTGTCCCTAGATCAATTTGTACAGCGCTGAGGCTCTGTGGAAGCACTTCTTCTGAGTTAGGGGCTCTACAAAAAATGGCCCCAGCTCAGGTTCTTCAATTAATTTGCAATCCTCCCACTCTATTCTTTTTAGGGAGAATATGATCAAACTCCTTTTTATTTTCAATGGCCTAGTCGCCTGTTCAACAGCTTTTAAGGACGTAGCTCCATCTCTGTATCCTTCTTTATCCTTCTGGCCGTATTTTAGTGTTATGTCCAGAGGACACCCATTTTACTTCTTTTGGATCAGGCCCCGCTCACTTACTCTCTTCATCAGATTCTTGATGTATGCCACTGATAGTCTTAGACGTTTCTTGACTTAGACTGCTCAGGGCAACTGCCAGTTCCACCCATTCCCTGTATCCCCATCGTGCAACATCAGTGTGATCGTTTAGGATGCCATTGCAGGGGCCTGTGAAACCAGCCTGGTGAGCTGAGCTGCCCACTGGGTGACTGTTCTGAAATTGGGAACAGCGTTGACAATGCCTTCCTTGGCAAGCTCTAGTAGCAACATCATGAACATTTTTTCTGCCAAGTTGTCACAGTGGAATTTGGCTCTGGCAGAGGGTACTTGAGTTTTGGGGCAAGAGTACCTGAGCACCCTGTGCTTTCTACAAGATCTCCCCCTTTTCTCCTGCTGATTTACCTTAGCAGCTTCCCTTAATGTCTTTTGCACCTCCAGGTAGACATTTAATGTTCTGTTTCTGCTTGGAGTGCCAAAAAGATTTACAGCTTTAGACGATTCTTCTTCTTTTCTTCAATTCCTCCAGAGCTGAAGCTGTCTATTCTCTAAACTAAAAGTATTGTGCATTAGGGAAGACCCATCTCTTTAGCACTGCTTTGTGAAATTAAGATCAGCTGCTTTTATGCTGTTCGTTGATAAATGGCTGCTTTTCTTTTCCTTAGCTGCTGCTGTAGTGACAGCAGCCTCGGAATTTCTTCTCTTCTTTCTTCTTCTTCAGTTAGAATTAAAGTGGCCTCCTTACTGCTAGGCCTGTCCTCAGGGAATGACTTCCTCCCCCTTCTAGACTGAGGCATGGTGGTTTGGAGAGCGAGAGACCCGCCTGAGTAGGCATAGCAGCTTGAGAGGCACCTCAGCTGTACTGTAGATGTCCCCCTGCTGGTTGACCAGTGGGAGTCTGTAGGGTACTGCTTTCTCCTTAGGAGAAAGAGGTTTTCCCCCCTTAGACTTAGACTTCGAGGCAGATGACTTCTCCCCCTTTTGAAGGAGTGGCACCTGCCCTTCAAGACCTGGTCTGCCGAAGACACAAAGTCAGCAGCTTACCAGCCAGTTTTTGGCAGCAGTTTTGGGCCAACCAGGCTTGTCACTAAGAAAAGCCCAGGTTGTCCTTAACCTCTACAACAGCTGGGAAAAGACAGGCTGAAGTAGCCGAGGCCTGGGAATCAGCAAGATTGGTCGCTTCTTAACAATGTTTTTCTCTTCAGAAGCTTTGAACAACAGGCTTTGCAGCTGTGCAAGATATGCGACTTCAAGCTTATCTTGCAACATCAGCAGGTCTGAGGACACAGTATTTGATAGATCGCCAATCAGAGTGTTCAGGCTGGGCCAAATGTGTGAGGAAGGGTAGCTAGTGTTGCAAGAAGTGAAGGAGAGATGACAGCTGTTATGAAATGGCTGCCCTAGGAGGCACCGGTCCTGTTGTAAGGGAGAGGATCGAAGAGAGAGGAGAGTTGGATACAGTTTGTACGCTGTGCAGTTGAGTGCAATCAGCTGGTTGACAGAGTTGTCAGTTGGGAAGGGACTGGGAAGGATTCTTTGAAAATATCAAAGAAGCCTTTGAGCTGCTCAACACAGAGTCTGAGATGATGTATGGTAGTGAGTTGCATGGTGTTTTTCCAAAAACCAACTTTTGTGGTCAGCCAAAGGAAGCCTGATTCTTCAACGGCACGGTCTTTGGGAGATGGGGTTGTCTTGGGGATCGTTTGAGTGGGTAGTGGAGAAGATGATGATGAGGCTGGTGTTTGAGGATGTGATGGAGAGGAAGAGGCACTTTGGACCGAAAGCTCCATAGCATGGGCACAAAAGTAAAAGTAAGAAGGCCCAGGTTGGGAGGGATCAAGAGTCCTTCAGCAGAGGCCTGTAGCTGCATCCACTCAGGAGAAGGGGATGATTTTGGGGCCTTTCAGGATGCGCTTGTTGTTGCCCCAACCTCCTCATGGCAGACCAGTGGTTGTTCCCTATGCAGGCTTTGGTCTAAAGGCACCTCATTCATGGGGAGATGGGATATGCAATTTTCAACATCAAGCAGTGTGACAAACTGCTGCTGGAATGGAATGAAGGGAGCAGCCTCACCAGAGGATGGGTGTGATCCCTGAGGTCATCAGCTTGGGTTGTTGGGTCCTCAGCAGCTGTTTGGTGTAGAACAGCTGTATCCAAGGGGAGCAGAAGTTTGAGGCTGAGCTTGCTGATTGTTCTATAGCAGCAGCGGTGGGGCCCCTCTCGTGCAGACTCAGGGGTGAGGAGATATGAGTGGGGGACCGTGTGGACAATTGTGGAGTGGAGCGGACTCTCTGTCTCAATATCCTCCGCCTGTGTGGTGGGGGTGGGAGGCTGGATAGTTGATGTGGGTATCTCCTTTTTACAACTGGTTCCTGTTGGCGCAGGAACCAGAGGGGGTGGTTGGGGTTCTTCTAGGCTGACTCTGGGTAGACTCAGATTGGAGTGAAAGCAGGCTCCAAATGAGCTGAAACCTGCTCCCAAAAATAGCGAGAGAGCAAGCTGGGGTGCTTCTTTTTCAAACTGAACCCTGTTGAGAGGGAACAGAGGTCGTGGTTTGTGGGGCTGTTTTCTTTTTTGCTAGTGATTTGCGTTGTGGTAATGGGGATGGATGATGGGGTGATTGTGGAGTAGGGAGAGGATTGTTTGGACAGGATGTTAGGACTGGGCTAGGAACAGTGGGGCTGGCCTGTTCCATGGTCTCTTGTGTCCACAGATTTTTGCACCAGCCAAAGGCTTTAAGCCTCAACAAAATGAACCAGGTGAGGAGTCTGCCTCTTCCTCCGCCACAGAGGCTAAAGGAACCGACTCAGACTGAGCTGTTTTGGCCTTCTTTTTCACAGGGGCCCAGCTTCAGTTTTGCCAGGGTCCTTTTGACAAGCTTGGCCTGGCTTCTGGATTTTCTGGTTGGGAGCAGGTCTCGGATCCACCCTCACAGTAGAGGGTCCTTCCACCAAAACCAGAAGCCTCATCATGGTGTGGATAGAGGAGGCTCATTCTGCAGGACTGGAGTATAGAAAACTCTATTCCCTATAACTGGGAATGCCGCCAGTCTTAAGAAGAGGCTGAGAGTTATAGAGATGCATCACCACTACATGTTTGAAAATAGGTCTCAGGGAAACCTGGGATAGCGAACAGCTAGCGGGTCTTGACTCTTGCTTTGACACAGGGTAATCTAATTCACAAAACTCAATTTTTACCATATAAGGGTAGTCCCATCCACGAACTGTAGTGCGGGATAGGAACTTCATCTCTGCTGAGTGGTCAAATGAACCAACTTTGCTTCCAACTGAAACACATCACAACTGAGTGCGAATAAGAAGCTGTAGGTAGGAGCGAGAGGTCCTTCCTGAACAGTGTTGCCTCCATTTCGTGTTCTGCCACACCAATGAAGCGTAGGCTAAGATTGCCCATTTGATCATTTTCCGCTGGGGCTTACGTTAAGTTGCAGAGTTGGTTAGTTGTTTTCGCACCTCCATGGCAGATCAGTGAACATTAATCTCACGGTTCTGTAGTCCCATTGAGAATAGTTACCTTGGATGACTTTGGTTTCGGGTTTTAAGCACAGGTGTACCAAAACTCAGACACCATCTCCTGGTACAGGACACCAGGATGGAGACTGCAGTCCTCGCCGTTTAGTTCAACGGATGAAATCTTGAAGGAACTTCCCCCATTCTTCTAACCCTTCCCCACATAGTTTGGGAATGGTTTAATGTTAGCAGTAGTTGGTGGGTTTGATATTCCAGCATTGTTGGTGGACTGCAAAACGGGAAGGTTTGCCAACGTCTCTCACCAACGAACACTGGGAGAAAAGGGATTAGGTCTCTGTGAGCCATTTGGAATTTTTGAGGTTTGAAAGAAGCCAAAAGACACTTTAGTCGATTTTTCGGTTCTTGAGGATATTTCCTTGGAACTGATGAGGGAAGACGAAGATTTGATAACCAGTATTTTGTAGTATTTATAGGATTTGAATGGTCGTGTGTCTGAGAGAGAAAAGATTTGGGCGGTTTGATTTGCAGTTAGTTTGACGGAAAACGAACCGTGTTGTCCATGTCAGAAACATTTGCAGACCAACTGACCTTCTTCATCACAACACACGTTAAACCCACATTAG